>JACEEZ010021847.1:15000-27500 GCA_016584305.1 Chionoecetes opilio | reverse complement strand
GCGGCGCGCTGTGAAAGACTTGTGTTGGAAGGAGGGAGAGAGGGATACACGGGTGTGCTGGGCAAGGGCGGCGCCCCTGTATGAGACAGTGACTCGTGGGTGTTGGCCTGTGTGCTGCCCCTTTCCCCGTGTGAGACAGTGACTCGTGGGTGTTGGCCTGCGTGCCTTGTGAGAGAAACAAGTGACTTGTACAGTAGGTAGAAGCAGGGGAAAATAATAAAAGCCGTGCACAAAAGTAAGTGTCTCCCTTCAGTCCTTCCCGACCCCTCCATTGCCCCGAACCGTAAGTGTCGTGACGAAGTGCAGGGTGGTGGATGACCCCCCCCCCCTGGTTTCGTAACATTGGTGTCAAGAAGTGGGATCGTGGGCTTTGGAGAGACGGCGAGGCTGTGGGGGAAGGGACTCTGTGACTGCACATCAAGGCGTCAGGCAAGATGGCTGACCCTGCCGCCGCAGCAACAATAAACCCGACCACGCTGGGGGACTTTATGAAGTTACTGGGACAACAGTTCCAGGACCAGACCCAGCTGTTGGTTGCCCAGACGCGGCAGGCTCTGGGGCTCCCGGAGGTGGAACTCTCGGAGGCTGTGGCGCTCCCGGAGGTGGACTTCTCGGAGGTGGAACTCCCGGAGGTGGAACTCTCGGAGGCTGTGGCGCTCCCGGAGGTGGACTTCTCGGAGGTGGAACTCCCGGAGGCTGTGGCGCTCTCGGAGGTGGAACTCCCGGAGGCTGTGGCGCTCTCGGAGGTGGAGCTCCCGGAGGCTGTGGCGCTCCCGGAGGTGGAGCTCCCGGAGGCTGTGGCGCTCCCGGAGGTGGAGCTCCCGGAGGTGGAACTCCCGGAGGTGGAACTCCCGGAGGCGGAACTCCCGGAGGTGGAACTCCCGGAGGCTGTGGCGCTCCTGGAGGTGGAACTCCCGGAGGCGGAACTCCTGTGGATGGAACTCCTGGAGGCAGCGGAACTCCCGGAGGTGGTCGAGCTCCCGGAGGTGGTCGAGCTCCCGGAGGTGGTCGAGCTCCCGGAGGTGGTCGAGCTCCCGGAGGCTGTGGAACTCCCGGAGGCTGTGGAACTCCCGGAGGCTGTGGAACTCCCGGAGGCTGTGGAACTCCCGGAGGCAGTGGAACTCCCGGAGGCAGTGGAACTCCCGGAGGCAGTGGAACTCCCGGAGGCAGTGGAACTCCCGGAGGCATTGGAACTCCCGGAGGCAGTGGAACTCCCGGAGGCAGTGGAACTCCCGGAGGTGGTGGAACTCCCGGAGGCGGTGGAACTCCCGGAGGCGGTGGAACTCCCGGAGGCGGTGGAACTCCCGGAGGCGGTGGAACTCCCGGAAGCAGATGGAACTCCCGGGGATGGAACTCCCCTGTCGGGGTTGGAACTCCCCTGTCGGGGTTTGATGTTGTCGTGGCGAGGTCGCCACTACTCACGTGGAGGGGGGCAGTGTTACGAAGGGCCTTTTTCGTGGGTACTAGCGGACAAGGCAAGGGCCCTTCGCCTGTACCTCTGGGGCCTCGCCGGTGGTGGTTCGAACCACGGGTCGGGTCGCCACGTCCTTTCCTCCCATTGGCCCAGAGAATGGGGGGGAACCGACGTGGTGCTGGCTTGGCGGAGCAGACGGAAGTGGTAGAATAGACACAGCTAAGGCGGGTGGACAGGAGGCTTCCCTGCCCACAAGGATTACCGTGACAGCGGCGCCCCGCATTACCTGCCCTGGAAAAGGCGCGTCTCCCTCTTCTGTTGGAAGGGGGACGAGAGTGGCCCTGTGTTGGGCACGGCGTGGCCTTCAAGCTCAGTGGCGGCGACTGTGGGGTGGGGTCACGGCTCAAAAGGCGGCGCCCTTTGAGAGACTGACTTGTGTTGTGTTGTACAGTGTGTTGGGAGGGACGGAGAGACTTGGGTAGCACGGATACACAGTGTGAAAGCCAGCGAGTGTGTAGAGCGGTTCAGCCACTTGTGTTTGCGGCGCGCTGTGAAAGACTTGTGTTGGAAGGAGGGAGAGAGGGATACACGGGTGTGCTGGGCAAGGGCGGCGCCCCTGTATGAGACAGTGACTTGTGGGTGTTGGCCTGTGTGCTGCCCCTTTCCCCGTGTGAGACAGTGACTCGTGGGTGTTGGCCTGCGTGCTGCCCCTTTCCCCGTGTGAGACAGTGACTCGTGGGTGTTGGCCTGTGTGCTGCCCCTTTCCCCGTGTGAGACAGTGACTCGTGGGTGTTGGCCTGCGTGCCTTGTGAGAGAAACAAGTGACTTGTACAGTAGGTAGAAGCAGGGGAAAATAATAAAAGCCGTGCACAAAAGTAAGTGTCTCCCTTCAGTCCTTCCCGACCCCTCCATTGCCCCGAACCGTAAGTGTCGTGACGAAGTGCAGGGTGGTGGATGACCCCCCCCCCTGGTTTCGTAACAATATGTTATGATATTGGTTATTTATGTTTATTTTTTTTGTGTTTACAGATATGGTAATTTTTTTTTGGTGAATGAAAACCTCCATATGAGGTCTCTTGAACAAAGAGTTTGAGTTCAGTCATGTATATTTTTTTTTTTTGCATTGTGAATAAACTTAAAGTAATCATCCAGACCCATTTTCATTGAAGAAAATTCATTGAATTTCTTCCGAGTCAAGAAATGTGTGAAGCTGCCGATCCTCACAGAATGATGACCGAAGTGTCGAGAACCCCCCCAACCCCCCACTAGGAGGTTAGGTTATATTTGTTTAGGTTAGGGTAGGTTATATTTGGTTAGGTTAGGTTAGATTTGGTTAGGTTAGGTTATCGGTGGGTCAAGCCCCATGCTAGGTTAGGTTAGGTTAATTTTGGTTAGGCAAATTTCTCTAGATATAAGGAAATTACCCTAGATCTAGGGAACTTTATCCCCCTCCACAACTCTTAAATTTTGTGTTGCTGATGCATAATTTGTTCTCCACCCGAAAACCCATTCCCACAGGTCCCCAAACTTGTTTGGGGGAAGTGGGAGAGTATGGGAAACACTAGAATTTTACCCTAAAAAAGCCCACTAATAAGGGCAGAAAAGGACTCTAGAATTTTTCCAACTTAAGGAAAGCATAAGCACAAGAGAGTGTGATACTGATAATACTCATTGACAGGCTTGATTGACCTAAATTACTTCCTGCTTCCTGACAGCAGATCGAGGACGTTTAGGAGTGGGTGGTCTAGTTGCTGAGCATGAGGCTGGTGAGACTGAGAGAGAACCATGTCCATCAGGAGTCTGGCAACTTGTCACAGGGCCAGGGGCGGGGGTCAAGTTCTTAGCTCTTGTTTTGGTCGAAGCAAGAGTGGAGCAGGTGCCCTCCGGGTAGATTGTCGGGACCTGGAACTTATCCTTCAAATCCAATTTCGCTGATATCCTCATAGACACTTTCATCCAGTTGCTGTAGCAATCCCGCTGGAAGTGATCACTACAAATCCTTGCAAATGTCAACTTCCCGTTCCAATTTGCTCGTCCCCCGCACAAACCTCTTCCATACATTTAGCGTTGTCGTATCAATCGGAAAGTTGTGCAAACTTCTTTCGAAAGGCACAGCTGTCTTGCTGCACCCATAAAGGATGCATGCATTTGGCATATCGCAAAAAAAATCTATCAGAAACACCCAAAAATCTTCAAGTACTAAATTTATCTCCTGTGTTTACGTCCTTCTGAATCTGCGCGGGGAGAGCGCTTCCTTTTGCTACGTCACCGAGCCTGTGCGCATCGTCTGCAAACCTTGAGGAGTGTTTTGAGAACTCGGGGAATTTGCAGATTTTGATTGCGGTTTATTTAAAAACGGCTGACTGGATGCAAAAAGTGACAACGTATTGTTGATATACTCGTTAATGGCTATGATTTGATTGCATTAAATCAGGAATGATGAAATGGTCTGGACGATTACTTTAAGAAAAACGTAACTTATTTATTGCTTAAACCAGTTATCAGAAGAAAAAAAAAAAATATTGTTTTCCTTATGAACTTAAGTTTATAAAAAAGAAAGAAAAATATTAATAATGATTTGTAAGAATTTCTATGTAGGGGTTCCCTGAGACATGAAAATTATTGCAAGGGTTCCACAAGGTTAACAAGGTTGAGAAACGCTGCACTAGGATAACTACTAATAGTAGTAGTGGTAGTAGCAGCAACAGAAGAAGAAAGTGGAGGTGGAAGTGTAGTTGGAAGTGGAGGAGGAGTAGGAGTAATTGAGGTGGAGGAGCAGGAGGAGGAGATGAAGTTTGTGCTGGTGGAGGAGGAGGAGGAGGAAGAGGACAAGAATGATAAGGAGGAGGAGAAGGAGGAGGCGAGCGGGAAGTGGAACGCACCCCCTCTGCCCTCTCGTCACCCCGGTCAAACCTAGACTGCGGGTGTCTGCTTGTCGGAGCCTGGCTGTCCCCACTTGACGTCACTGCGTCGAGGCGTCTCATTTTGGTTTCCACCGTAGGTTAACCATTCCTTAGTAGACCAAGGCCAACGTGACGATTTATTTATATACTATCGCATACAAGCTAGAAAATGAAAATGGCTGATGAGCAGTGCTGAATGAAGATAATGAATAGTGAGTGTGTTTTTGTGTGAAAATGACACAACACTCGTTTTCCCGGACTATTAGGGGGAAGCACTGGTCCGGGAACCGCAAACGTCCGGGAATCGCAACAGTGCGAGGCCATTACCCACCCCGGACAATTATCCTACTCTAGTATTTACTGTCCGGCAACCACCAATATCAACTACCCCGCCGCGGACTTTTACGTCACTTTGTTGTTTTTAGGGGCTGCGAGAATCCCTTGGGGAACACTATGAGCCCTGGTGATGTCCTATGATGCTCTGATGCACGGACACTGCAGCAGAAAGTGTTCAATAGTCTCAGAGACGTTCCTGCACCAGGGGCAGTGAGGGTCAGGGGACTGACGGAGGTGGTGCAGGTGAACCGTGAGTGTCGTGTGCCCAAATGTAAACAATACGACCGCTGAGCATGCTGCCACCTGGCGGGAGGCGCGGACACTGACCAGGGGTGACAGGAGACGCTCGGACCGCCGGACAACTTTGTCGATTTACGGACTAGACCAGGCATTTGTCCGGGACTCTGACATATCCCCGGACCTCGAATTTTGACCGGCAAATCCGATATCCGGGAAATGGAGGTCCGGGAAAATGAGGGTTGTAGTCTAGTAGTCCAGTGGACCCCACGTGCACCCCCTGGACAATCTAATGAGACCAACTTTTTTAGATGCACAAATATGTCTAGAAAACAAAAATCAATGTTAACACTGTCAACTAATGTCCCATGGGGTTCGTATGGCGGCCATCTTGGATTTCGTCGATCGCAAAATATTTGACTTTCTCGAAATTACCAAAATGTCCATAATATCACAAATAATGTAGTTACAAATTTTATTTTGGTGCCCACGTGACAAGAATAACATGGCCTATTGTAATAAGAACAATTAATGCAGTAATTGGTACAAGTTTAGTCATGGAATGGCAAAAACCTAAAATAAGGCGGAAAAATTACTTCGGTTTCGCCGACAACTTTCAACATAAATGACAATAACTTCCCTAATATACAACATACTGGTCAGTTTAACATCAAAATCATCGTCTATTATTCCCCCATCTAATGCAGTCAAACAATTGACATACATATATGATTATCATACACTAATTGTTACCAATGTAACCCACCCCCCTAGTGAAACTTTACTTACATCAAATACATACATTCGATAAAACTTAGTTTCATATTAAATTTTACCAGTTAATCATGGGCAACTAGATAATACAACTTAGTATTGTTCAGTTGCCATTTGTAAACACTGTTTTGCTCCATATGTCATGTCATATATGTATATATATTGTAGATATATGTTTGTTTCTCATACAATACTGTATTGCTCATGTGTATCGCTAACCTGTATGCGATGTCAATTAACACTACTTTCCTTCTCCTTAGATCAGAGGTTCTCAAACTTCACTGGACGGCGGCGCACTAGATTATATCTTGGACTTCGGCGGCGCAGCAGCTATATATATATATATATATACAGGAATGGACATAAGGAAATAATGTGTAAATAAACTACTATGTTACAACAATAACATACCTGATCAGTGGGACACGTGTGCCTGCCTGGAGTTGCATATCCGCTCTATGTTAGGAGGGACAGTTGACAGACACACTCTCATTTCCTCTTCAACAGCCAGCAATTTATTCCTTTTCTTAGTTTTTATATTTGTGAGGGCTGAGAATCCCAGTTCACACAGACATGAGGTTGAAAATTGCAAGAGTATTTTCTGGGCCCTTTTGGATATATGTGGGTGTTCAATTTCCATTTGAATCCAGAAGCTTTCTAATGTCATATCCAGATATGGCAGTTTTAGTGTGCGGTCATTACGGATGTTGATTAGTTCTTCTTCTTCAAGGATGCTAAGTTGTGGCTTGCTCAAGGGATCGTGAACGAATGGATTTCTCAGCCAGTCATAACTTTCAACAGATATATTTGGGAATTATTTTTCTATGTTCCTTCCTAGGCTTTCAAGGTGCTGCTTAATGAGTGGAACAATGTCTGTATATTTAGCTTCAGCAGTCTTTTGAAACATGTCAATCTTGCCTTCACTCACCCTTTCATTCATTCCAGAGCCTAATTTTTTCTACCAAGGCTTTCATTTTGTCAGAAGATGTTACCATATTTTCATTTCTTCCTTGCATACTTGCATTAACCTTGTTCAGATGTTCAAATATGTCTGCCAAGTAGCATAATTTTGCATTCCAAATTTCATCAGCAAGTAATTTGCAGAATTCAGTTTTCTCCTCAAGGGTAAAGAAAGGAGCATTTGCTCTCTCAGTGCATGCACCCGGGATAACACTTTGCCTCTTGATAACCACCGGACTTCTGTGTGGAGGAGAAGACCTTCGTGAGGAGATCCCATTTCTTCACATAGCATGGAAAATAGTCTTGACTGCTTTGGTCTGCTTTTAAGAAAGTTTACCATTTTCACATCATCAAGAACAAACTTAAATTTTTGTCCGAGTGTTTTAGCAACAAGAGCTTCACGGTGCAAGAAACAATGGGTAGTAATCAAATCTGGGTTCTCCTTCTTGACTAAGGACACAAAACCTTTTACCGATCCCACGATGGATGGACAGCCATCTGTGCAAATTCCTATACATAATTTCCATGACAAGTCCTTTTCTTTCAAGTATTCTGTCACTGTAGAAAATATCTCCTGTCCTGTGGTTTGCACCAGTTCCTTGCAGCATAAGAAATGTTCAGTTATTTTGTTATCAGCAACATAACGGATGAACACTAGTAACTGAGGTTTTCCTTCAATGTCTGTTGATTCATCCGCTTATAAAGCATACATTTTACCTTTCACGAGTTCACACACACTTTTTTCAATATCAGACGACATGTCCTTGATTCGTCTACCAATCGTGTCGTCTGAGAGGGGAATTTTTTTAACTTCCTTTTCCGCCTCATCCCCAAACAATGTTTTCACCACAGCACAGCAGGCTGGAAGGAAGTATGACTCTGCAATTGAATGGGGTTTCATTTGTTTTGCTGTATGCTCTGGCACTAAATAGCTTGCTTTCTGTGCCTTTTCTGCCACCTTCACCTTTTTCTCAAACCCAAGCCTTTGTTGTTTGTTATCTTTCAAGAGTCTTTTAAAGTAATCTATAGGCTTCTGAGAGAGGTGACTATGTTTTGTTGTTAAATGTCTCTTCATTTTCATAGGAGTCATAGATTCATTTGATAGCTCAATGCCACAAACAACACATTTTGCTTTGGACCATTTTCATCATCACAGCAAGTGAACCCAAGTCCAAGATAACTGTCGTTATACAGGCGAAATGACTTACTGTGGTTACTTTTGCTGGCACGTGTCGTCGTTTTGACCACGCTCAGACCTGGATGACAAAACTCACTTTCATCTGTCACTTCTCTTTGCCCGCTCGGACCTGCACAACTACGGTCACTTTCAACTGTCACTTCACTTTGCCAGCACGGACCTGTACGACTATGCTCATTTTCAACTGTCACTTCACTTTCCACACTATATAGGGTCTGGACGAGAGGACTCACTTACAACAGTTATTACTGTTACTTCGCCTTCGGTGCCTTCGACACATTGACGTTTTGATTCATGATCAACAGCGACTTCACCGCTATTGCCTTCAGTACACTTTCGCTTTTTAATGAGGTACTTATCCATTTTTTAAGCTTGGATCTCATTAACACCACAACAGCGATACTTACTGAGCCTCACGGCTACACTGACCACGGGAGGTGCCTACCCAACGCTCTGCCTACGTGTGTTGCCAAATTATACATGTTATTTATCGATCGGGGTTCACGTAAATCACGTCAAACAGTCAAACTTGCATAAAGCCTACTGATATACGTATGCATCAGTTTCTATTCATCATCCTTTTTCCTTTTATATGTCGCTAAAAACAATTCACATGATAGTAGGTGTAGTAAAATAGTAAAATAGTAGGTGGTCAAAATGGCTAAGAAAGTTAAACTGTTTCAAACTGGTGCCGTGACGGGTGGAGCCTCTGATAGCTCTCCCGAAAACAGTCTCTCCTATATAGGGAGCAATGCTCACCCGTCACTGTGCCAGTTTGCAGTAGTAGTTTTAACTTTCTTAGCCATTTTGACCACCTACTCTTTTCCTTATTGGTACGTGCTACATACCACAGGAAGCGGAAAAGTATAAGGCTTTTGAAACAGTTCTTGAAAATTGAATGTGACCAAAACTTATGGAGTTAGAGCGAGTTGAAGCAAAATAAGCAAGAAATAATGTTTATACACTCTTTTACTTTCCTTTAATTATCTTAATATTAGTGTAGTCTTACTGTATTTTTTTTATACTCATGATATGCAGCAATGTATTATGAACACGATGGTAAACTCAGCTTTCATAACTATTATCTGGTAGCTTGGTTATATCGGGTAGGAGTACAACATTTCAATGCACTGAAAACCTAAAAGTCCGCCTACTCTTGTGATAGTCAGTCATGACTTTAGTTTTTACCCTATTGAGTTATGAATGGCGTGTTGTTGTTGAACAATCACTGCCTGATTTACTGATGCAAACAAAATAGGCCTATCTTGTGTAAGAGATGAGTAAAGCCAAAATATGAATATTTTTTCTGAGGCAACGCAAGGGTTTTGGGTTGCGGTGAGGCAAGTACCACCACCATCGCCACCCTGCCCGAGGCTATCAGCCAATCAGCGACGTCGTTACATACTCGCCTAGGCATCGAGCCGCTCCCAGGAATCCAGCTTAAGTGAATAGACTATAGTACCTTTTGCTAAAGGGAGGACCAGATACCAGCTATGTCATATAACACCTCAATAGTGATAGAGAGCGTGGCTGCGAGAGTAAACAAACAAACCAGCATCTGCTCAAACTCACTGAGCCTCGAGGTTTAAAGGGCGCGCGGCTTTTTAAACCTTTAACTTTAAACCTCTCTACTGAAAAATTCGCTTTCTTCCAGTTTTCCTTTAATAACTTCGCCACTATTGTACCGAATTTAATAAACAATATATCATTGGAAAGAGGAATAAAAAAGTGATTTTCTCATCTTTAGTTTTTTTTTCAATTTGGGTAAAAATTTGCAAATAATAGCAAATACATTTACGAGATCCAAAAAAACAAAACAAATGCTAAACACTTAAGAATGAAATTCAAAATTCTTAAAAGATTAATCGTTTGGATATGTTGTAATGCATAATTGGTAATTTTTTCATCAGTGCAAGTCATTGGATAAGAACGTTATTACGAGTTGAATTTCTTTATAAAAAGTTTATTTTTATTTTTGCAGTTATATATCGAGCTATGGATCTGAAAATGAGCTAGGATTATTTCAGCATTAGCATACTTTTGACATAAAAAAAATCATGACAATCCACTGATAATTAAGAAATGGTGTGACGCTCCCCACTAAGCTAACCTAGCCTATGAATATTTTTATATTTGACAACATTTCATAAGTACTACTTCAAACTCGTTCTGACCTATAGAAACATTAGAATGATGAAAAATACTTGTATCCAGGGTAAATTTACGGTTTAGGTCATCCCGCGATTTCGAGGCCGGAACTTAGTTTTCCTAAATAGTTTTGATTTGATTTTGAATAAATCTGGCACTCGTTTTTCCCGGAATTTTTTTTTTTTTTATAAGTGTGGAGGGTGCCCTCCCAGCCCACCCCGCAAACCTTATTCGGCTTCGCACTGCCGTAGTCTTGATAATTTTCTGTTTTTTCTTATATCATCTTGTTACTAAACTAAACGGTTATAATGGACGAGGACTTCGCGGTCATTTTCAGAAACACCGACTATTTCTTCCTGGCCTACAATAGGTGCTTTGGTAAATCTTAAGAACAAAGGCTCCACCCCCTATCTTCTTCTTCTTACAGCCAACAAGCTTGGGGACATGGTGGGAAACCGGGGTTTTTGGGTGGGGGAGCACACACACAAGGGAAATATGGCCCCCCACAAAAAAATCCCTAAACTAGGGATATTTCCCTAGTTCATAGACAATAAATCGGGGCCATATTTCCCTTACATGTGTGTTCCCCCACCCAAAAACAGCACACAGATAAGGCAAATATAGCCCCATAAAAAACCCTAAACTAGGGAAATTTCCCTAGTTCATAGATTTTATTGGGGCCATATTTCCCTTTTGTGTGTGCTCCCCCACCCAAAAACCCCGGTTTCCACCATTTTCCCAAGCTTGTTGGATATAAGAAGAAGATAGGGGGTTGAGCCTTTATTCTAGAGATGACAAATCTCTACAGGCCTAACCTAGCACCCCTCCTCGACCCCCCCCCCCCCGTGTTGTGCACTAACCTAACCTAACCTGCCCTAACCTAACCTAACGGGGGGACCTCAGCCCCCCCCGTGCTATTTAAACACTACATATAGGTTATACCTACTACTTAAATACGCACTACTTTCTCAATCTTGTCGTCCATTGCGCATCTCGCTGGACTTAGCTTTTCTCAAGAACCTGAAATTTAATATCGGCCACGTAGACAAAGCAAGGATTGGTACTCATTAAAATCTAAACAGATGTGTTAAGGACAGTAAGTATAATATGTAGAGCCAACATTTGGGTCAGCTTAGCGTGAAGCCCTTGTTCTTAAGATTTTCCAGTGCTTTTTCTAATGGAGATAGTTTAATTTTGCGCAAACCGTATAAAAAAAAAAAAAAAAAAAAAAAAAAAAAAAAAAAAAAAATCAGTTTTATGGTACGGTTTACATTAAAAACACTATCTCCATCAGAAAAAGCACTAAAACTTGGCCGGGAATAATTAGGGTAAGTTTCTAGTGTTTGCCCATACTCTCCCACTTTCACCAAACAAGTTTGGGGACCTGTGGGAATGCGGGGTTCTCGGGAGGGGAACAAATTATGCGTCAGAATCACGTAATTTAAGAGTTGTGTAGGGGGGTAAAATTCCCTAGATCTAGGGTAATTTCCTTATATCTAGAGAAATTTACCTAACCTAGCGGGGGGGCTTGACCCACGGATAACCTAACCTAACCAAATATATCCTAAACAAATCTAACCTAACCTAAGCAAATCTAACCTAATCTCCTAGCAGGGGGTTGGGAGTTTCTCGACACTTTGGTCATCATTCTGTGAGGATCGTCAGGTTCACACGTCTCTGGACTCAGACGAAATCCAATGAATTTTCCCTAGATCTAGGGAATTTTTTCAACACACTCAAAAATGATGTGGTTGCGACGCATATTTCATACCCCAGCCAATCCTGCATTCCCCCAGGCCCCCAAGCTTGTTTTGTGGGAGAGGGGGTGTATGGGCAAACACTAGAATAATACCATAATTAGTCAGGGTCTAATAGGTTTTAATGAAACCTATAAGGCTAGGTTAGGTATACTTTGTGGTTACGGTTAGGTTAGGTTTCATTAAAACCTTTAAGGTTAGGTTTGGTTTCATTAAAACCTATAAGGTTAGGTTAGGTTTCATTAAAACCTATAAGACCCTGACTAATTTTCCCCGGCCAAGTTTTAGTGCTTTTTCTGATGGAGATAAGTTTTTAATGGAAACGGTACGGTACCATAAAATTCGGTGGTGATTTTTTTTGTTTATGGGTTTGCGCAAAATAAAACTAATCTCCATTAGAAAAAGCACCTATTGTAGGCCAGGAAAAAATAGTTGGTGTCTCTGAAAACGACCGCGAAGTCCTCGTCCATTATTACCAACTAAACTCTACCTCAAACCTAACCTACCCTAATCTGATTTCACAAAAAGTTGACCGTTCCTGGCAGAAATAACTAGATTTTCGGTAGTGCCATTATGTAACACCATTATTATTCAATTGCGCCATGGGAAATGGGGTTCAAAAGACTCAAGATAGAGGAGATCTACACTATGAGACAGGTTATAATTGTCAGGCTCGAGGATAACATAAATCATAATAACATAGAATCCAGAAACAGTCATGCTCTAAAGATTAGCCAAAATTTCCATCCTGAAAGTATCAGGATGCTGAGAAA
>JACEEZ010021847.1:0-10000 GCA_016584305.1 Chionoecetes opilio | reverse complement strand
CAGGATGAAGAGCAGGGGGAGGAACTGGCAGGGGCAATGGCTGCAGCTACCGTGGCAGCCCTGAACTTTAACGAGTGTCTCACCCTGGATGAGGGAGTGGTCCTTCAGGCATCACAGCAGGACCCGACATACCAGTTGTTGGTAGCTAAAGTGCTGGCAAGCGACTGGCATCCCCACAGAGCGCTGGAGATTGAATGCCTGCGGCCATTCTACGGTGTCAGGGATAGATTGTCGGTGTCACGTGGCTTGGTGACCTACGTATATGACCAAGGGCACGTGCGTTTGGTTATCCCTGAGGAGCTGCGCCATCAAGTGGCAGCAAACCTGCATGCAAGCCACCAAGGCCTGGATTCCATGCTCAGAAGGGCCAGGCAGACGGTGTACTGGCCAGGCCTGGAAGGGGATTTGCAGCACCACCGGTCCTCCTGCGGCACCTGTAACGCCTACGCACCATCACAGCCACCTGAGCCGCTGATCCTCACGCCAGTCCCTGAGTATCCCTTCCAGCAGACAGTGGTGGACGTCTTCCAGCTGGACGGGTGCTCATACTTAGCTTATGCTGACAGGCTAACTGGCTGGCTTGAGGTAGCGCAGCTGTCCAGTGGTGCAACCTCGAACAAGATTGTGAGGCAGCTGAGGCTCTACTTTGCGAGATGGGGCGCGCCTGAGCAAATATCGACGGATGGCGGGACTAATCTAGTGAGTGAAGAAATGACTGCCTTCTTCGAGAGATGGGGCGTAACTCTGCGCCTCTCCTCTGCTCACTACCCGCAGAGTAACGGGCGGGCAGAAGCTGCAGTGAAATCTGCGAAGAGAGTGCTGCGGGGTAACATAGGAGCGAGCGGAAGCCTCTACAGTGACAAAATTGCTCTCGCTCTGTTGCAGTACCTAAATACTCCCCTCCGTGATATTGATAAGTCCCCGGCGCAGCTGGCAACGGGCCGTCAGCTACGTGATGGGTTTCCTGCCATCTCGCAAAACTTCAGGGTGGACGAACATTGGGGGCGCACACTGCGTGAACGAGAGCGGCAGGTAGCCAGACACAACAGTGTGGTGAAGGATCACGCAAGTGGGCATTTTCGCTCCACCATCACCCCTGGTAGCGGTGTGCTGGTGCAGAATCAAGCTAATAAGACCTGGGACAGGTCAGGTATTGTTGTAGAGGCGAGAGACAACAGGCAATACCTAATAAAGTGTTGATGGTAATAATAAAGCTTGATGGAAGTGGCAGGCTGTTGCTACGTACGCGCAAGCACCTCAAGCCGCTGCTACGCCCACATTCCAGCCCAACAGTACCTCCAAGGTCGCGGGTGCTGCCACTATCACCGCAGGATCACATGCCGCTGCAAACTCCATCCGGCATCTCGCTGACACACACTCCCGCTCCCAGCCGCCCTCGCCGCTGTGTGGCTAGGCCTGGATGGTTAAATGACTATGTTGAGTGAATGTGGTTTAGTGTTAAGTATGAGGACATGTTGTGTGTTATGTTAAGTTACTAGCACTGCGGGCAAAGCTGTGTTTTACTATGTTGATGTACAAGAATGAGAGGACGTGTACTAGCCCGTCAGTATCTATCTAGCATAGGCACCTGCGTTATATTTTACTTTTGTAACGGGCCATCATGTTTTCTTTGTGGTTTTGTTACACTGATTATTCATTGCCATTGTCATGCCCCTGTTTAATCTCCGGGGAGGGGAAGTTGTAGGATATACTGTATGGTGAGCGCTGGCATCCCTATATAGGGGAACAGCGTCAGTTAGACTCGGGTTCGCTAAGCACGTAGACGTGCTGCTCTGTACACTCCAATAAAGATAGAATACGGCTTCCTGTGTGTGTCTCTCATCTAGACACCCCTTGATCACATATCAATGTCCGTCTTTATTCCAAGTACCTTACTTAATAATAACCTAAGATTCATAAAATTGAACCAAAAATATTATACTTCCATCCGAAGACAGGAAATTGAAGCTGATAGTGTACTAATACTAATCAGCAGCTTTCAAGACTAGAAATGAAGCAGCATTTTATATTTTACGGAATGAATATTTCGAATCGCTCCTGCACCGGGACTCTGCAGATGGGGCATGGATTTCCCATGGAAATGGATTTCCCATTATGTTCGTCCATGACGTTGCTGCAGCCTGGACAGACCTGAGCATGATTGCAAGGCCTGAAATAGATCGTTCTCTCTCGGGGTGCCAGGCACAGAGCACAGAGACGATGATTATGTTGCTGAGAAGCTTGATTTTCTTGGTCAACAGCAACTTCATCAGCATCATCCGAGTCTTCTCCGTCCCGAGTTGGGGTAGTCTCTAGAAGCAGACGCTGTGTGTCCATCGTGTAGGCCACAGCCGAGATGAACTGCATGTGATTGTACTCCCCTCTTGCATATTTCTCCTTGCATGCGTTTCTCCTCTCCAGGTTTGTTTCATAGGCCTTCTTCCTGGACCTGCTGATGTTCAAGCCCCGGTCCAGCCTCTCCAGGTCCTTCTCCGTGTCTTCTATCATGTGATTAATGTGTCCAACGAAAGACCACATGGACGGGTAAAAGGTAAAGATGGGAGCATACGCTATGCTCCCATCCTATACGTTACCCCAGGACACAGGGCTAGTGTGACTCCCGGGTTACAACATGGACAGATGGTGCACCAGTATTCTTGCTTTCAGCCTGGGATGGAATGACTCGCAAAAGTTATTGGTTCCATAAGGAAAATCATAAACTGAAAATTTATGTGGAGTCACAGTGTTGAGCCAGTAACGAAAGAAGTAGCTACTGTCGGAATTTGGGGATGTTTGTCCTGGTATGGTTGTTCACGTTCATGGGCTGATTAAACAAGGCAAGGGCGATGACTCTTATCTGGTTGGCCGGTAACACATGCTGTAGTATTTGCGTTAGGTCCCAGTAGGAAAATGATACTCTGATAACTTCTGGATATTTTGATGTTTTGATGACTTTTGTCAGTTTGATGTGATAACCTCTGCATTTTTTGATGCATTAATGACTTCTCACTTTTGATGCTTTGAAATTATATTAACTTTTTTGACACATTGATAGGATATGGTGAAAAACTGTTTATGATAAAATGAAAACATCTGGGAAATTTGATGGATTGCTAAGTTTTTGCAGATATGATGAAATTATAGGATCAGTTTTTGACGTTTTGATGCGCCCCCAGAGGAAGCCAGCAGTCGCCGCGCAAGGAGGTGCTGGTGGGACAACACGCCAACCCCGTGGCAGCGGGCCATGCATGCCCCCCCACGGTTCCTCTTCCCACCTCCTTCCCCGCCGCGCAGCCCATAAGTGCTGCGCCCCCTCCCATTGTCCCTCGACTTTCACCAATGGGCATTGTCCCTCGGCTTACACCTATGGGCCGCCATCAGGCGAAGGGCCCATTTTTTGGCATTTTTATCTGACGAGAAGTCGGTCTCTTGAAAGACCGAGCGATCGGTGTGTGATTTTTGTTGAAAACCTATTGCGATCATGACACCAGCCCCAGACCCAGACCCCTTCTCGTCAGATAAAAATGCCGAAAAAACGGCAGTGTGAATCAGCCTTAACAGTGCGGTGTTAGCCCCCGAGTGTGTGTGTCTGACCTAAAGAGCGAACGCGCAGTTCTCGTCCACTATAACGACGTCAGCCCCGTACCACCGCGGCCACGGGTACGGCGCGGGCCACAGTGGTCCATAAAAGCTACTCTCGGGGATTACAGTTAGTTTAAATGAATAAAAAAACTTTGGCCTAATCGAAAAACCTTCCTTAATTAGGTATATTGAATTGAAAGTAGTTAATTTCGTACTCTGATTTTGAGTATTTTCGTACATACCTGGTGTCGTTTCGTAACTCTAGTAGTCAAGTTCAACTCTGAGCTGAGTGTACGAAACGACTATGGTTTCATGTAGACTACGAAACAGCTTTTGGTAATAATGGACGAGAGTTTCGCGGTCGTTTTCAGAGACACCAACTATTTTTTCTTGGCCTACAATAGGTGCTTGTTGCAATGGAGATAGTTTTATTTTGCGCAACCCTCCCCCCCCCCAAAAAAAAAATAATAATAATGAAACCTAACCTAACCTTATAGGTTTTAATGAAACCTAACCCAACCTTATAGGTTATAATGAAACCTAACCTAGCTAACCTTAAAGGTTTTAATGAAACCTAACCTAACCTTATAGGTTTTAATGAAACCTAACCTAACCTTCAAGGTTGTAATGAAACCTAACCTAACTTTAACCACAAGGTATACTTTTTTTTTCTTTTTTCTTTTTCGCAAAATAAAGCTATCTCCATTAGAACAAGCACCGCTTATTAGGAAGCGCTATGATAATTTGTGCGCTAACCGCACTCAGGTCTGTATGCATTTTGCTCATCAAAACACAGATCACCGTGTAATAGTTTCGTTGAGCAGCTCAGTGAAATCTGCTCAGTGAGCAGAAAAGTGCCCGTGTAATACCGGCTTTAGTGTCACCTCTCTTAGTGTCACCTCTGCTTCCGTTCCCCACTAATTGTTAACAAGTATAAAAAAATATACTTATATCTATATCTACCTATATAAAAAAATGTATACCATATCCACCTATATTTTTTTTCAACTAGTAGGTGGATGACTGGAGTGGGTAGATGGATTAAGAGTGGACGGGCTGGGTGGGGAGTGGGTGTGGGTGTGTGTGTGGGTGTGGGTGTGTGTGTGGGTGTGGGTGTGGGTGGGTGTGTGGGTGTGTCGTGGGTGGTGTGGGTGTGTGTGGGTGGGTGTGTGTGTGGTGTGTGTGTGTGTGTGTGTGTGGTGGGTGCGTGTGTGTGTGTGTGGTGTTACTCACAGGTGGAAAGATTTGCCACTTCCAGGTCCTGGTCTGTTTGTACAGGACATAGCAGCACAGCTTGGCATGACGAGGCGATAAGCACAACCAGACAGCAACGCGAGCCGCAGAAACAAGGCTTTGTTTTGGTATTGGCAAGATGGCGGACAGTTGGAACCAGTGCTGAGCCACGCTTCCGCGATCCATGTTATATAGATCAGTGGATATGGATGGGTTTTGGGGATGAAGTAGAAAGAATAATAGCAGATTCTTGAAGGACTCCAGCATCCCCCCCTCTCTCTCTCTTTCTCTCTCTCTCTCTCTCTCGGTGAACACCTACTCTGACGTCATCAATAATATTCGCGGGCCTGTTGAAAGGATGAAACTTTTTTTTCGCGCGCTTTTTACAAAAGTCGTTTTTTTTACGGAAATAAGGTGTGGAAATGATTTTTTCTGTGTGGATTAGGTGTTTTGAATGACCATTCAACATATTTATGCAAAGAAAAAATGGGTCTGGACGATTACTTTAAGTTTATTCACAATGCAAAAAAAATAAAATGCCTAACCGAAATTAACTATTTGTTCAAGAGACCAAAGATTCAAGAGATCAAGTACGGAGGTTTTCATTCACACACAAAAAAATTAACCATATCTGTAAACACAAAAAAACCCAACATAAATAACCAATATCATATCATATATAAACAAAACGAAAACAGATAATAACTAACACAATAACTTAATCGTTTACTGATAATGTTGAAAAGGCATAAGATAAATGAAGGGAAAATGTCATTTGAACAAATATATGAGTCAAGGAAATTTTATTTTTGAAGCCAATTTAGATAATGAAATTTGCTTCTCAAATGTGAAACCTGTGGTTGTCTTTTGGTACACAGATACTACTAAAGGCGGTTTCACACTGGCGCCATATAGACGTCGCTAAATATATTCCCTATGGTTATTATACTTTCAAATGATATAACAGGTTGAAGACTTTTTATAATACCCAAGGATTTTCCAAGAATATGCCGTACGTGTATAGTAAAATTACGAATATGAAATTAAACACAAAAAAGACTAAAACAGGCATTTACATATGATTAGCCTATTTGAAGACACCTACTTATTAGCCTACTGTAAACAAACATTGTTCTTCTCTTAAGTCTATCAATAGTGGTGTTCCTAAGGGTTCTGTCCTATCACCCACTCTCTTTCTATTATTCATTTATGATCTTCTAAGTCTAACTCATTAGAATCAAAAATCCACTCCGGACTACGCTGATCATTTACCCTGCATTTTTCAACGTCGTTTATTAGATGTCCAATTCAAAAGGAACTAAGTGATTCACGGAGAGATGCCACCGAGCGCCTCACTTCTGATCCTTCTATAATTTCTGATTGGGGCAAAGCAAACCTTGTTTTGTTAAATGCCTCAAAAACCCAATTTCTTCACCATTCTACTTGACAAAACCTACCAGATAACTGTCCCATCTTCTTCAATGACACTCAACTATCTCCTTCTACTACAATGAACATTCTAGGACTATCCTTTACTCAAAATCTGAACTGGATATCTCACATCTCATATCTTGCTAAAACAGCTTCTAGAGCCCCGTCCACACTACCACTGACCACCGTCGGCGCTTCCCGTCGAACAGTGTTCGTCACTCAAAAGTGGCAGTGTGGACACGATGCCGACGAGCAAAATTTAACCGTCGGCGCTGCCCGCCAACATTCAGCAGGTTTAATAGTGGGCGGGCATGCCTGTCACTCACGGGTCAGCGCCGAACATATGCTTCAAGTTATCGGCAGTTTTCAGCATCTAGATATTTTTGTATTGCTATGTACCGTATACCATCAGAACCAAGAAAGTCAGCTGATTACGAATATGTGATAAAAAATTAAATGGGAGAAATAGTTAAGAAATTGCAGCGAGTTGAAGACAAAAAAGTGAGAAAAATGTGTGGACACAACACTGGCATCGGCGCTTGCCGTCGGCAAGCGCCGACGACAAGCGCCGACGGTGGTGAGTGGTAGTGTGGACGGGGCTTAAGAAGTTAGTTCGTGGCGTCTGTGGCGTCTGCGTCCTTTTTTTCTCCCTCCCAGCTGTTTGCTATCTACAGGGGCCTTATCCGCCCATGTATGGATTATGTCTCACATGTTTAGGGAGGATCCACTCATACAGCTCTCCTAAACAGGGATGAGTCAAAAGCTTTTCGTCTCATCAACTCCCCTCCTCTGACTGATTGTCTTCAATCTTTAAATCACCACCGCAATGTTGCTTCTCTTGCTATCTTCTACCGTTATTTTCATGCTCACTGCTCTTCTGAACTGGCTAACTGCATGCCTCCCCAACTCCCGCGGCCTCGCCGCACAAGACTTTCTACTTATTATCATCCCTATTCTGTCCATCTTCCTAATGCAAGAGTTAATCAGTATCTTTACTCTTTCATCCCTTTCACTGGGAAACTCTGGAACTCTCTTCCTGTTTCTATATTTCCACCTTTCTACGACTTAAATCTTTTCAAGAGAAGAGTGACAAGACACCTCCCGAACTAAATTCGCCCACCCCCCTTTCTTTATTCTCTTACTGTTTCTTTTATAGGGATGGAACTAAGGGGCTTTGTGTTCCTCTTTTTTGTTGTGCTCTTTGCCAGTCCTTTGGAGTAAAAAAAAAAAAAAAATATATATATATATTATATATTTAATATATATATATGTAATATATATGTTATTTTTAATATAATAGGTATATATATATTTATATATATGTATTATATATATATGTATATATAAAAAATTTTTTTATTATATATTATATATATTTATATAAATTTGGGTTAATAAAAAAAAATATATATATATGTTTATAATATATTTTATATATAATATTTTAAATTAAATATTATATGTATATAATATGCAATATATTATATATGTATATAAAATGTATTATATATTATAATATATTAAATAATATAATATATATATTATATATATAATATTAATATATATATATATTATATAATATATATATATTTTATATGTAATATATTAATATATTATTTTTATTTATTAATATATATATTTTGTATATATATTTTGTATATATATAATAAAATAGTATATAAAGGATTATATATGTTATAAAATTTAAAATTTATAATTATATATATATATATATAATATATATATTTTTGTATATATAAAATATATAAATTTGTATTATATATATATATATTTTATATATATTTTGTATATGTAAGCGCTTCGTGTCCTGGTGGAACGCCGACGTGATTTCGACAGGGGAGCTTGCAGCCTAGTTGATCTCAAAAAGGGTTTTGACCAGCATCGGAGTCACTCTGGGATCTTCTGCGATTTCGGGGGGATTCCTGCAAGGACTTTTGGTTTGATAACGGGTCTGTATTCTGGGACTGAGGTGCTGTAAAGTGGGGGAATTTGTATCCAGCTTCTTTCCTGTGAATACAGGAGTGAGGCAGGGGTGCTCCTTGCCCCATCACTTTTAAAACGCTTGTATGGACTGGGTATTGGACAAGGTTTAGTAAAGTGATTTGGAGCATCCGTGGCAACCCCAAAAGACACTGATCTTTTTTTTGCCGATGATGCAGTATTTTTGCGAGTCGGGAGGTCCTGGTGAGGCTCTCGGGCGTGCACGGGGGGCAAAGCCTTTTGGGCTTGAGGTCTTCTGGCCAAAACCCAAGGTCCAGGTATTTGGAGCTTACTAGTGAAAAGACAGTCTGTTCTGCGTGGGCGAGGACATTGAGATCTTGGAAAGTTTTAAACCTTGGTAGCGCAGTCCATAATGCGGGGGGTCACGTCAAGAAAACTTACAACGGATTGGGATAGCCCCCGGGGTTTTTGGATCGCTCAGGGGAGTATTGGCGTTGTCGGTCCCCGTGCAGGGGACAAAGATCCGGATTTCAAATCGCTTGTGATCCGCTTACTCTATGGTTGTGAGACATGGACACTAAATAGACTTTTAAGAGACGAATCAAAGCCTTTGGTAATAAGTTTTCGCGAATCATGGGGGTTCGTGGGATGATTCGTGTAAAACGCGATTTCACCGTGAGCTGAATCGAGGCCTTTACCTGATATTCCGTAGCGCAACTTTGGCTATAGGGGATTGGCACGCTCCTGAAAACCCATCTTCCCCTCGGGTTTTTATCTGTAAAAGACAATCCGGGGTGAAGGAGGCCAAGGGGGCGCCCCCAAGGCCGTGGCTGGGGGAAGTTTTATGTTTCTTTTCGAGAGCGCTTGGGATGGGAAAAGGGGCCCCGCATGGGAACTCGCGCCCCTGGTGACCCCCGGGGGTTGGCGTCTAGGGGGGCGAGGCGACCGCCCCCGGCGATGCCCCCCAAAGATTGATTGATTTTATTTATATGTTAGTATTATTTATTTGATATGTATATTATATTAAATATTTTATTTTTATATGTATAATATATTTGTATATGTATATAATATTGTATATGTTTTATATATTTTTATATGTACGGTATTTGCCGGCGCATAAGACGCAGTTTTTTTCCCTTTAAAAAGGAAGCAAAGTTCACCCTGTTAATGCGGCCAAAAAGCGAATGAGAAGTGGGCAGAAATGCGAACAGCCGGTGGTGTATTTCAAGGGATCTGGGGTGAATTTTTTGTTGGCAGTAGTCCATGAGCACAAATTTGTAAGTTTTTTTTCAACAGTAAGTATAATACTAAGAAAAGGTTCGAGTTTAATTTAAAAAAAACAAGAGCTGGGGCTACAAGATAGCGATTATTGCTGCCAAGAGGGTTATCAGATTAAACATCTCCACCCCCCCCTGCTGTCCCATTGTAAAAGTCTGATTCTAAAGGGCTGCCCCCTTCGCCTGGATCTTCACTTTGGGGAGCCCTCCGTGCAGCAACCATGGGTCATTTAACTCAGACCTTCCCCCCACCCTGGAAAAGACAAACATCCCACATATTTAAAAGTCCCTTAAACCCCAAAACAACCCGGGCCACACAAATTTAAACCCCCCAGTTGGAAGGAGATGATGAAGGGGGCAGAAAAAAGGGTAATTTTTGCTGGGATGAGTATTGTTGATATGGAATAGGAAACAAAGAGCATTTAAAGTTTATTTGAAGGAGGTGAGCTGGGGGGTTTTCTCTTCTTACCCCCGGGGGGGGGCTCCTTTTTTTTTTTTTTTTATTTTTTTAC
>JACEEZ010021846.1:100197-121615 GCA_016584305.1 Chionoecetes opilio | reverse complement strand
ATAAGAAGATAGCGGGGGAGGGAGGAATGAGTTGGAGAAATCAAAAAAAAACCTGGAATGGTACAGGAGAAAGGACCACCCACGGTATGAAAGGTTCTATGATGGTGGCTATGGAGGGGACCTACTCTTCAGAGCAGGACAAAGTCGCTGGAGTGTAAATAGTCGTATGTACAGATGGAAGAATGATGGCAGCAAGGTGTGTGGGATGTGTGTGACGGAGTGAAGAAACCTTTGGAGCACTTGATGCTGGAATGTGAACGGTATGAGTATGCTAGAACAAAGATGTTGGAGGTAGTGGTAGGAGAGGTCGGAGTGGAAGAATGGCGAGAGATGAGAGACAGGAGAGTGGAGATGGAGTACCTGCTGGGGTTGTGTGCTGAGTGGAGAGTGACAGTCGTGTGATTGAGTGTAAAGAATACTTGGAGAATTCGTGGAGAGCACGTAGGAGAGCATGAGAGGCAGGGGGCCCCTCAGTGATGGGGGACCCCGTATGGGTGTGGTGCAGAAAGAGGAAGGAGGGGAAAATGAAATCCCTAGTTTTGCTTCCCCCTTTTTGCTTCCCCTCCCAACAGATTTACGTGTGTGGGAGAACGCCGGCCCAAAGGCTCACTGACAAAATCCGTCGGGTGACTCCAAATCAAGATCAAGATCAAGATCAGGAGGCTCATCTTCCCGCGCAGTGAAAGGATAGGAGAGGAGATGATTGAGAAAAGACAAAATAAATGGATGCAAGCTGTAATGAAAGTTTTGAGAAAGACTGGAGTCATAAAACGTGAGGTGTGAGACAAAGGAGAGTATAAGGAAAAAAATGAGAGAGTTGGACACAAGAGAATGGGTGAATGAAATGGAATGAAAAAACAAGTTTGAAAATATATAGAAAATGGAGAAAAGAGAAGGGAGGCCAAGAAGAAATATACAGCAATGACCAAGCTTCAGAACTACGTTCAAGTGCAGGACAAACAACCTCCCAATTAAACGACAAAGGAGGTTCTGGCGGAAAGAAATAATTTGTGATTTATGTGGGGCGGAAAAGGAGGACTTAAAACATTTTCTGTTATGGTGCCCAGCCCCCTACAGTAATGAAAAAAAGAAAAGTGTGAGGCTACAACAACCTTACTTAGAGGAGGAAGAGGATATAGTGGGGAGTATTTGTTCGGAGGGGAATGTGGAAGAAGCAAAAAGAACAATCAACAGTTTTTGGATGCCCAGAGAAAATAAGAAGAAAGAAAAAGAAAGAAACTAATAAGATAGAATAAGAGAAGAAAAACAAATTAAAGACCCAGACAGCAAGAAGACACACGTCAGGGAGTGCCGTTGAAAAAGGCCTGACTCCCGACCAACAACTGAACTGAACTGAACTGATCAGAGAGCACGTAAACACACAGATAAATATAGTATTGAAGATAGTTGGGTGTTTCTGATAGATTTTTTTTGCTATATGCCACATGCATGCATCCTTAGGGGTTGCAGCAAGACAGCTGTGCCTTTCGAAAAAAGTTTGCACAGGGAAAAGGAGTGGCGTGTGTAGGGTGATGCAGCCTATAGGTGTTTGGGGCGAGCAGTTGTGTTGAAAACGGAGCCCCCCCGTAACACAGTGACTCAGTCCAACACTATACCAGACCAGGTGGCCCTGTTAGACAGGGACCCCCAGGACTGGCAGCAGCGGTGGACCACCACGACTGTGAGGCTTTGCCTCTTAACAAGACCAAGTAAACCAGTTGTGGAGTGGGGCGTGCCCTGTGGTGAGAGCCCCTGGGGTTTGGTGTGGCTGTCACATTTTCTGCCTTTCCCGCCCGCATATTTTCCCAACTATGCTGTAGTTAATGCTAGTTTTGGGGTTTTCCGAGAAATGACGTTTGACTGTAGCTCCAAAACTAACCATAGGATTTTCTCGCAAGTACTTCATTGTGATTCCCACACAAAACATGGTTTAACCTTATTACCAATCCATGTTTTGGCAAAAAAAAGTGCCAGGTCCTCCTGCTGAACCTCAGGCTCTGCTAACACCTGTTCATCCACCTCGTACTCGGGCTCAAACATAGGATCCCATGACAATCTGAGGGTTTGTTTTCCTCATAGTATACGCGACCAGCGTCATTTTTTTCGGTGTCAGATTGAGCATCGTTCTCTAGATCTGTCACAGCGACAGATTCACTGTCTGACACCGAAGTACAATCCTCATCAAACATTTGCCGACAGGTGTCAGACAGTGTCTGCAGGCGTCCCTGTTCTGACGTCATCAATAACAGTCGTAGCCCTGTTGGAGGGAAGATTTTTTTTTCGCGCGCTTTTTACAAAAGTGTTTTTTTTACGGAAATAAGGCCTGGAAATCAATTATTTTTGGTGGATTAGGTGTTTTGAATATTTAAATTTAACGAATATAAATTTGTTTACGAATATGAATATAATTCAACATAATTCGCAAAAAAAAAATTGGGTCTGGACGATTACTTTAAGTGAATATTAAGTTCATGCATCTTTCTTCAGAGTCTCGTAATAGCATTTCTTTAGCGTGTTTTACTGTTTTTTATTGATAATATTATAGAACAAAAAATACGAAGATAACATTTATAAATAGCATTTTAAATTACTTTAAAAATACGTATAGCCGACAGAGCGAGGGAGAAACGGAGTGGTGAGATGACCGAGGCTGATGACGTCACGGGGCCCCTCGCTCAGGCCTTGTATATAGAAGGCCGTGCCTATACTCGCAGATACAAAGCTTAAAAAAAACGCTGAAACAGGGTAGATTATACAGTCATGATATAAACTACTGTGTATCATCTTTAGTGGCACATAAAATCAGTAGTAATGCTATAATTCGTAATATTTGGCGCCTGGCGAAAATGATTGCAGGTGGCGACTTTTCTGTTATCTACGGTAAGGAATGCACGCCTAATACACTTTTGTCTATCATAAATAAAGTTTTCTTTGTTTGATTTTTAAGAGTAAACGACAATTTATGGTAGACAATAGAAATCCACGATATTGTAAATATTGAGAATCTATATTTTATCCATTTACTCTTCTCCAATATATCGATTATTTTATGAAGCAATGCTGGGATCTGTTTAGGGATGTCAGGTATAGGTTTTCTTGCACGTGACGTCACAGCCCTCGCTGTGCAGACGAAAAGCACGGGAAATGCGAGCTGGGGCGTGGCCACCGAGAGACAAGGCTGATGCATCGCCCGTGACGTCACACCATGTAGGCCCACCCGCTCCCCTCCCCGTACAAGTTTACCTACCTAATATAATGTTTATCAGTATAAAAATATACTGTTATCTTCGGAAATGTTTGTTCTATAATATTATCAAATAAAAAAAATCGTTTAAAACACACAAAAAAAAATGCCATTATGAGACTTTCAAGAAATTTGCATTAACTTAAACTCTTAGCCATTTAATATTTTGCTCGAAAAACTTTTTACATGGAGAATATCAATATAAGCGGAATTTAATAGCTTTCCCTTGATATATTTCGTTTAGTCATAAATGAATTAGCAGCACATTAAATTAGCGTTAAACAAATATTAAAAATCATGAAAATCGGGTAATTTCCTACCCAATATATGTTTATTTAGTATCAAATATAAACTGTATCTTTGGAAATTTTGTTTCTATAATATTATCCAATAAAAACCGTAAAACACACTAAAGAAATGCCATATGAGACTTTCAAGAAAATGCATGAACTTAAACTCTTCGCCATTTAATATTTTGTGAAAAAACTTTTTACATGGGAGAATATCAATAGAAACGGAATTTAATAGCTTTCCATTGATATATTTCCTTTTCTGATAAATGGAATTAGCAGCATGCATAAATTAGCGTTATTTTAATAAATAAATAACATCATGAAATCGGGTAATTTTTCCCGATTGATGAGGTTATTTATTTAGTTAACGCTAATTTATGTATGATTCTAATTCATTTATCAGAAAAACATAATATATCAATGGACTGCTAATGCGATTCCGCTTCTATTGATATTCTCCATGTACTTATAAAGTTTTTCGCAAAATATTAAAGGCGAAGAGTTTAAGTTAATGCATATTTCTTGAGTCTCATAATGGCATTTCTTTTGTGTTTTGTGATTTTTTATTTGATAATATTATAGAACAAACATTTCCGAAGATAACAGTATATTTTATACTGATAAAACATTATATTAGGTAGGTAAACTTGTACGGGGAGCGGAAGCGGGTGGGCATCTACATAGTGTGACGTCACGCATCAGGCCTGGATGGATGCATCAGGCCTTGTCTCTCTCGGTGGCCACGGCTGGAGTCCCCGACGGCGGCATTTCGCTTGAAGACGCTAGATCGTGACGTCAGTGCAAGACACCTATTGGAGTAAGGGAGGCTACTCACTGCCTATAGATATGCGGATTGATATAGATTCGCGGCCAGCGGAGGTTGTCGTACTTAATACTGATATTTTTTTCTTTCTTAATCTGTCTTTCTATAATAATTGGCACACGGATAAAAAAATACCAAAAATATATCTTCATTTTTGGAAGTAATTATGTTTTACTTAATACAGTATAGTACGTACCTATATTTCCGCCTGGTACTGTGGATAATGGCAGGACAACTGCACAGATTCCGAGATTATCATCGAGTTGTTGGACGTTCCAATTTAAAAAAAATTAATGCTCTAGCTCAAAACTTAAGAAAGTTGTGGTTGTTTTAAACTTTGCCAAACTTTGATCGCATTTTTTGTGGCGTTTTTTATGTTGGTCTGTTATACGCACCGTCATAACCCCCTTGTTCCAGCGGACGCCTCAAGTGCTTGATGCCATTTACTTATTCCGGTACGCCTCCATGCTGTATTACATTATTTTTATACTTGTGTTCATGCAGAAACAAGCGGACAGCTGAAGCAATACATTCTATCAGTTTCGACAGAATATTCAAGATAAGGTCTGTTCTCGATACCAGTGCTTCTGGAAAGAACGCCCGTTTTCATTCTTGGGATAACTTACAACTGGCTGGTTCGGCCCAACTGAACAGCATAGTTCATGGAATTCATAATTTATGTTGATGTTTATACTTGGCTACGTGTGCTGGATCAGCGAGATACCTCATCGACAGCATTGAAGAAAGAAATACCAGGTGCCTCTCCGTACTTGAATGGGCCTGTTTCTGCCAGAACAATCTCTTGATTTTCCCACTGCACTGATTCTAACAAGGCTATATCCATCCTGTAATATGGAGACCAAAACTGAACCGCATAATCTACTGTAGGCGAGGTCTGACTAGAGCTAAATAAAGCTTTAGAATAACCTCAGCCATAGACTACTGTATACCTGGACTGCACACGCGACAATGTTTTGAATTGCGGGGCTGCATAGGGGCCTGCGGGGCACCCGACAAAGAGATATAGTGGTCTATGGACTATCATATAGACTGGTTTATCAGTATATATGATATACTGTAATCTTCGTAAATGTTTGTTCTATAATATTATCAAATAAAAAAAAAGTAAAACACGCTAAAGAAGTGCCATTACGAGACTATGAAGAAATATGCATGAACTTAATATTCACTTAACTCTTCGCCATTTAAAACTTTGTGAGTCAACTTTTATCATGAAGGGTATCAATAGAAGCGCAATTTTATTAGCTTTCCATTGCTATATTTCGTTATCTGATAAATTAATTAAAACCATGCATAAATTAGCATTAAATAAATAAATAAAATCATCAATCGGGTAATTTTTCCGATTGATGATGTTATTTATTTACTTATATATTTCGTTTTCTGATAAATGAATTAGTACCATGTATAAATTAGCATTAACTAAATAAATAACCTCATCAATCGGGAAAATTACCCGAGTAATGATTTTATTTATTTATTTAACGCTAGTTTATGCATGGTTCTAATTCATTTATCAGATAACGAAATATAGCAGTGGAAAGCTAATAAAATTGCGCTTCTATTGATACCCTTCATGATAAAAGTTGACTCGCAAAGCTTTAAATGGCGAAGAGTTGAAGTGAATATTAAGTTCATGCATATTTCTTCAGAGTCTCGTAATGGCATTTCTTTACCGTGTTTTACTGTTTTGTATTTGATAATATTATAGAACAAACATTTACAAAGATTACAGTATATCATATATACTGATAAACCAGTCTATATGATGCGTATACGTATATATACATATATGAATCCGAGCGGCCCTCCGACTTCAGGGCAAGTTCAGGCCCATGTGCAACAGGCCGATATTCCGTGCGCAGTCCAGGTATACAGTGGTCTATGCATCAGCGCTTCTACTTTTAACTCTTCTGGTAATGAATCCTAACACCCTATTAGCTCTATTTCTAGCCTCAATACATTGATGTCATGCGGCGACATTTGCCGACAGTTGCAGCACGACGCAAACCCACGGTTGCCATCATGCTGCAACTGTTCCCAGCCGTGCTGCGACTGACGCCGAGTGGTTTGTAGATCGGGGCAGCGCTCTGGCCCATCCCCACACCACTTTTCAACCTTTCTCTTGTGTAGTGAAGTTCCACGCACCGATGTCGGTCACACTGTTGTCCACACACTTGCCTACCTTGACTAGGCCACAAATACTTATGTGCCTCCTGATGTTATTGATTGAACACAAAATTAATAACTACGACATGGTGATAACAATCGCCAAGTCACTAAAGATACTGCGGAAGCAGTATATAGCGCTAAAGATAGTACTGCTCTATTATAGTAGATAATGATGACGATAATAATAATAATAATATCAATAAATATCTCAAAAATTTCCGCTTTCCCTCTCTCTCCGTCGAAAGGGAGAAAGCGTGGGAAAGATCGATCTTTCCCATGCTAAAATAACACGTGCTCCAGTCGCAGCACGGCCCCGACTGGTCGGCGCCAGGCTTGGACCTTCGCGACGAGTCCCAGCACGGAGCCGACTATTCCGTTAAATTTTTGAGTCGCAGACCCGCCCGAGTGTATAGAGCATGCACCACACAGTCGGAACCCCCTCGCACACCTTCACGACCTGACAGTGACGTCTGGGCCAACCCACATGACGACCGGCGCCGATCGCACTCGCAATCGAAGGAGAGTTAATGGGTAGCATATGGGTGTTCTTAGGATGGTGCAGAGAAATATTAAAGTGATTTTACAGCCTTCATCAGGACGAAATCTGGTCACCGGAACGCACTCTGAGACGCAAATTTTCTTTTTTTTNGAGTGGATGTGCTAGTCGGTATGAGTATGCTAGAACAAAGATGTTGGAGGCAGTGTAGAGAGGTCGGAGTGGAAGAATGGCGAGATGAGAGACAGGAGAGTGGAGATGGAGTACCTGCTGGGGTTGTGTGCTGAGTGGAGGAGTGACAGTCGTGTGATTGAGTGTAAAAGAATACTTGGAGAATTCGTGGAGAGCACGTAGGAGAGCATGAGAGGCAGGGGGCCCCTCAGTGATGGGGGACCCCGTATGGGTGTGGTGCAGAAAGAGGAAGGAGGGGAAAATGAAATCCCTAGTTTTGCTTCCCCCTTTTGCTTCTCTCCCAACAGATTACGTGTGGTGGAGAACGCCGGACCAAGGCTTCACTGACAAATCCGCTGGGGTGACTCCAAATCAAGATCAAGATCAAGATCAAGGAGGCTCATTTCCCGCGCAGTGAAAAGGATAGGAGAGGAGATGATTGAGAAAAGACAAAATAAATGGATGCAAGCTGTAATGAAAGATTTGAGAAAGACTGGAGTCATGAACGTGAGGTGTGAGACAAAGGAGGAGTATAGGAAAAAAATGAGAGAGTTGGACACAAGAGAATGGGTGAATGAAATGAATGAAAAAACAAGTTTGAAAATATATAGAAAATGGAGAAAAGAGAAGGGAGGCCAAGAAGAAATATACAGCAATGACCAAGCTTCAGAACTACTGTTCAAGTGCAGGACAAACAACCTACAATTAAACGACAGAAGGAGGTTCTGGGGAAAGAAATAACTTGTGATTTATGTGGGGCGGAAAAGGAGGACTTAAACATTTTCTGTTATGGTGCCCAGCCTACAGTAATGAAAGAAAGAAAAGTGTGAGGCTACAACAACCTTACTTAGAGGAGGAAGAGGATATAGTGGGGGAGTATTTGTTCGGAGGGGAATGTGGAAGAAGCAAAAAGAACAATCAACAGTTTTTGGATGACCAGAGAAAATAAGAAGAAAGAAAAAGAAAGAAACTAATAAGATAGAATAAGAGAAGAAAACAAATTAAAGACCCAGACAGCAGAAGACACACGTCCAGGGAGTGCCGTTGAAAAAGGCCTGACTCCCGACCAACAACTGAACTGAACTGAACTGATCAGAGAGGCACGTAAACACACAGATAAATATAGTACTTGAAGAGTTGGGTGTTTCTGATAGATTTTTTTTGCTATATGCCACATGCATGCATCCTTTATGGGTGCAGCAAGACAGCTGTGCCTTTCGAGAAAGTTTGCACACGGAAAGGAGTGGCGTGTGTAGGGTGATGCACGCTATAGGTGTTGGGGCGAGCAGTGTGTTTTGAGAAACGGAGCCCCCCCGTAACACAGTGACTCAGTCCAACACTATACCAGACCAGGTGGCCCTGTTAGACAGGGACGCCAGGACTGGCAGCAGCGTGGACCACCACGACTGTGAGGCTTTGCCTCTAACAAGACCAGTAAACCAGTTGTGGAGTGGGCGTGCCCTGTGGTGGAGACCCTGTGGTGGTGTGGCTGTCACACTTTCTGCCTTCCCGCCCGCATATTTTCCAACTATGCTGTAGTTAATGCTAGTATGTGGTTTCCGAGTAATGACGTTTGACTGTAGCTCCAAAACTAACCATAGGATTTTCTCGCAAGTACCTTCATTGTGATTCCCACACACACAGGTTTAACCTTATTTACCAATCCATGTTTTGGAGAAGTGCCAGGTCCTCCTGCTGAACCTCAGGCTCTGCTAACACCTGTTCATCCACCTCGTACTCGGGCTCAAACATAGGATCCCATGACAATCTGAGGTTCGTTTTCCTCATAGTATACGCGACCAGCGTCATTTCTTTCGGTGTCAGATTGAGCATCGTTCTCTAGATCTGTCACAGCGACAGATTCACTGTCTGACACCGAAGTACAATCGCTCATCATAACATTTGCCGACAGGTGTCAGACAGTGTCCTGCAGGCGTCCCTGTTCTGACGTCATCATAACAGTCGTAGCCCTGTTGGAGGGAAGATTTTTTTTTTCGCGCGCTTTTTACAAAAGTCGTGTTTTTACGGAAATAAGGCCTGGAAATCAATTATTTTTGGTGGATTAGGTGTTTTGAATATAATTCAACGAATATAATTCGTTATACGAATATGAATATAATTCAACATAATTCGGCAAAAAAAAATTGGGTCTGGACGATTACTTTAAGTGAATATTAAGTTCATGCATCTTTCTTCAGAGTCTCGTAATAGCATTTCTTTAGCGTGTTTTACTGTTTTTTATTTGATAATATTATAGAACAAATATACGAAGATAACATTTATAAATAGCATTTATAAATTACTGTATAATATACGTATAGCCGACAGAGCGAGGGAGAGAACGGAGCTGGTGAGATGACCGAGGCTGATGACGTCACGGCCCATCGCTCAGGCCTTGTATATAGAAGGCCGTGCCTATACTCGCAGATACAAAGCTTAAAACAACGCTGAAACAGGGTAGATTATACAGTCATGATATAAACTACTGTGTATCATCTTCAGTGGCACATAAAAATCAGTAGTAATGCTATAATTCGTAATATTTGGCGCCTGGCGACATGATTGCAGGTGGCGACTTTACTGTTATCTACGGTAAGGAATGCACGCCTAATATCACTTATGTCTATCATAAATAAAGTTTTCTTTGTTAGATTATTAAGAGTAAACGACAATTTATGGTAGACAATAGAAAATTCCACGATATTGTAAATATTGAGAATCTATATTTTATCTCATTTACTCTTCTCCAATATATCGATTATTTTATGAAGCAATGCTGGGATCTGTTTAGGGATGTCAGTGTATAGGTGTCTTGCACGTGACGTCACAGCCCTCGCTGTGCAGACGAAAGCACGGGAAATGCGAGCTGGAGCGTGGCCACCGAGAGACAAGGCCTGATGCATCGCCCGTGACGTCACACCCATGTAGTGCCCACCCGCCTCCGCTCCCCGTAATTTACCTACCTAATATAATGTTTATCAGTATAAAAGATATACTGTTATCTTCGAAATGTTTGTTCTATAATATTATCAAATAAAAAATCGTAAAACAACAAAGAAATGCCATTATAGACTTTCAAGAAATTTGCATTAACTTAAACTCTTAAGCCATTTAATATTTTGCTCGAAAACTTTTTACATGGAGAATATCAATATAAGCGGAATTTAAATTTGCTTTCCATTAATATATTTCGTTTAGTCATAAATGAATTAGCAGCATGCATAAATTAGCGTTAACTAATATTAAAAATCATGAAATCGGGTAATTTCCTACCTAATATATGTTTATCAGTATCAAATATAAACTGTTATCTTTGGAAATGTTTGTTCTATAATATTATCCAATAAAAAACCGTAAAACACACTAAAGAAATGCCATTATGAGACTTTCAAGAAATATGCATGAACTTAAACTCTTCGCCATTTAATATTTTGTGAAAAAACTTTTTACATGGGAGAATATCAATAGAAACGGAATTTAATTAGCTTTCCATTGATATATTTCCTTTTCTGATAAATGAATTAGCAGCATGCATAAATTAGCGTTAAATAAATAAATAACATCATGAAATCGGGTAATTTTTCCCGATTGATGAGGTTATTTATTTAGTTAACGCTAATTTATGTATGATTCTAATTCATTTATCAGAAAACATAATATATCAATGGACTGCTAATGCGATTCCGCTTCTATTGATATTCTCCATGTACTATAAAGTTTTCTCGCAAAATATTAAATGGCGAAGAGTTTAAGTTAATGCATATTTCTTGAGTCTCATAATGGCATTTCTTTTGTGTTTTGTGATTTTTTATTTGATAATATTATAGAACAAACATTTCCGAAGATAACAGTATATATTTTATACTGATAAACATTATATTAGGTAGGTAAACTTGTACGGGGAGCGGAGCGGGTGGGCACTACATAGTGTGACGTCACGCATCAGGCCTTGGATGGATGCATCAGGCCTTGTCTCTCGGTGGCCACGGCTGGAGTCCCCGACGGCGGCATTTCGCTTGAAGACGCTAGATCGTGACGTCAGTGCAAGACACCTATTGGAGTAAGGGAGGCTACTCACTGCCTATAGATATGCGGATTGATATAGATTCCGCGGCCAGCGGAGGTTGTCGTACTTAATACTGATATTTTTTTCTTTCTTAATCTGTCTTTCTATAATAATTGGCACACGGATAAAAAAAATACCAAAAATATATCTTCATTTTTGGAAGTAATTATGTTTTACTTAATACAGTATAGTACGTACCTATATTTCCGCCTGGTACTTGGATAATGGCAGGACAACTGCACAGATTCCGAGATTATCATCGAGTTGTTGGACGTTCCAATTTAAAAAAAATTAATGCTCTAGCTCAAAACTTAAGAAAGTTGTGGTTGTTTAAACTTTGCCAAACTTTGATCGCATTTTGTGGCGTTTTTTATGTTGGTCTGTTATACGCACCGTCATAACCCCCTTGTTCCAGCGGACGCCTCAAGTGCTTGATGCCATTTACTTATTCCGGTACGCCTCCATGCTGTATTACATTATTTTATACTTGTGTTCATGCAGAAACAAGCGACAGCTGAAGCAATACATTCTATCAGTTTTCGACAGAATATTCAAGATAAGTCTGTTCTCATACCAGTGCTTCTGGAAAGAACGCCCGTTTTCATTCTTGGGATAACTTACAACTGGCTGGTTCGGCCCAACTGAACAGCATAGTTCATGGAATTCATAATTTATGTTGATGTTATACTTGGCTACGTGTGCTGGATCAGCGAGATACCTCATCGACAGCATTAAGAAAGAAATACCAGGTGCCTCTCCCGTACTTGAATGGGCCTGTTTCTGCAGAACAATCTCTTGATTTTCCCACTGCACTGATTCTAACAAGGCTATATCCATCCTGTAATATGGAGACCAAAACTGAACCGCATAATCTACTGTAGGCGAGGTCTGACTAGAGCTAAATAAAGCTTTAGAATAACCTCAGCCATAGACTACTGTATACCTGGACTGCACACGCGACAATGTTTTGAATTGCGGGGCTGCATAGGGGCCTGCGGGGCACCCGACAAAGAGATATAGTGGTCTATGGACTATCATATAGACTGGTTTATCAGTATATATGATATACTGTAATCTTCGTAAATGTTTGTTCTATAATATTATCAAATAAAAAAAAAGTAAAACACGCTAAAGAAGTGCCATTACGAGACTATGAAGAAATATGCATGAACTTAATATTCACTTAACTCTTCGCCATTTAAAACTTTTGTGAGTCACTTTTATCATGAAGGGTATCAATAGAAGCGCAATTTTATTAGCTTTCCATTGCTATATTTCGTTATCTGATAAATTAATTAAAACCATGCATAAATTAGCATTAAATAAATAATAAAATCATCAATCGGGTAATTTTTCCGATTGATGATGTTATTTATTTACTTATATATTTCGTTTTCTGATAAATGAATTAGTACCATGTATAAATTAGCATTAACTAAATAAATAACCTCATCAATCGGGAAAATTACCCGAGTAATGATTTTATTTATTTATTTAACGCTAGTTTATGCATGGTTCTAATTCATTTATCAGATAACGAAATATAGCAGTGGAAAGCTAATAAAATTGCGCTTCTATTGATACCCTTCATGATAAAAGTTGACTCGCAAAGCTTTAAATGGCGAAGAGTTGAAGTGAATATTAAGTTCATGCATATTTCTTCAGAGTCTCGTAATGGCATTTCTTTACCGTGTTTTACTGTTTTGTATTTGATAATATTATAGAACAAAACATTTACAAAGATTACAGTATATTCATATATACTGATAAACCAGTCTATATGATGCGTATACGTATATATACATATATGAATCCGAGCGGCCCTCCGACTTCAGGGCAAGTTCAGGCCCATGTGCAACAGGCCGATATCCGTGCGCAAGTCCAGTATACAGTGGTCTATGCATCAGCGCTTCTACTTTTAACTCTTCTGGTAATGAATCCTAACACCCTATTAGCTCTATTTCTAGCCTCAATACATTGATGTCATGCGGCGACATTTGCCGCCAGTTTGCAGCACGACGCAAACCCACGGTTGCCATCATGCTGCCAACTGTTCCCAGCCGTGCTGCGACTGACGCCGAGTGGTTGTAGATCGGGGCAGCGCTCTGGCCCATCCCCCACACCACTTTTCAAAACCTTTCTCTTGTGTAGTGAAGTTCCACGCCACCGATGTCGGTCACACTGTTGTCCACAACACTTGCCTACCTTGACTAGGCCACAAATACTTATGTGCCTCCTGATGTTATTGATTGAACACAAAATTAATAACTACGACATGGTGATAACAATCGCCAAGTCACTAAAGATACTGCGGAAGCAGTATAGCGCTAAAGATAGTACTGCTCTATTTATAGTAGATAATGATGACGATAATAATAATAATAATATCAATAAATATCTCAAAAATTTCCGCTTTCCCTCTCTTCTCCGTCGAAAGGGAGAAAGCGTGGGAAAGATCGATCTTTCCCATGCTAAAATAACACGTGCTCCAGTCGCAGCACGGCCCCGACTGGTCGGCGCCAGGCTTGGACCCTTCGGCGACGAGTCCCAGCACGGAGCCGACTATTCCCGTTAATTTTTTTGAGTCGCAGACCCGCCCCGAGTGTATAGAGCATGCACCACACAGTCGGAACCCCCCTCGCACACCTTCACGACCTGACAGTGACGGTCTGGGCCAACCCACATGACGACCGGCGCCGATCGCACTCGCAATCGAAGGTAGAGTTAATGGGTAGCATATGGGTGTTCTTAGGATGGTGCAGAGAAATATTTAAAGTGGATTTTACAGCCTTCATCAAGGATCGAAATCTGGTCACCGAGAACGCCACTCTGAGACGCTAACTTTTTTTCTCTTTTTTTTTCTTTTCATTTTTTTTCATTGTGCCTATAGCGCCTGTAGGCAGTGGTGACCAGGTCTCGGATGGTAGGCTCTGGAGGTTCACTTGAGGGCTGTGATGGTTGGTCCTCGCCTGTGGTGGCGCAGGCAGGATTCTTATAGTGACGCCTGTGATTAGAGGCTCATGCCGCCCCCCTGTGTCCTCCGATGCACTCGCAATCGAAGGTAGAGTTGATGGGCTGGCATGTGGGGTGTTCTTAGGCCACTCGCCGGTGCAGAAAGGTTTTGGGTTTCTTCGGGGATTGAACTCGGGTCACGAGAACGCCAGTCGGAGACGCTAACCACACTCCGCTACCGCCTCCCCAACTACTCTGCAACAGCCTCCCCTAAGAGACATACGGGACACATCTTCCTACCGTTGGTGTCACGCGTGCTGCCTTAGACCAGGTCGCCAGCCTGCCCTCGAATACCTCGAATAGCTTTTGTTTTTACCGCTTGTAAGGGCGCTGGGATCTTGGAAGACTCACCCTGATTTTGGAAAGAAATTTCTAAGAAAAAAAATATATAAATAAACAGATTTTCTATTAAAATCTACCGATTTTCTCGGTAGGCTTCTTCTTCTTCTTGTGACCTCTTGCCCCTTAGTATAGTATTATATTAGGCTTAGTATAGCTGGTATGTAGTTTTTTTTTTTTTTTTTTTTTTAAACTTTTGTTTGTGTTTTTCTCTACAGGAGCAGCCGTTTTAAAGGCCTGGCCTATGAAGAATAGGCCACCTGTAATATCAAGATCAAGTTAAAGTATCGCTTCATAGGGCCTCTCCTCTCCTCCTCTTCCTCTCCTTTCCTCTAGTGTTGGCCGAGCCAGCACCCCCGGGAGGCGGGTCACAAACCCCCAGCTAACACCCGGTTACCCATTCACTGCTGGGTGGACGGGGGCTCGGGGCATTTTTCAGGTTTTATGGGGGGAGAAAGTGAGTCTTATAAGCCGTAAAATACGTTACACCTCGCACAGGAATAAAAAACATTTTTTCAGTGTTTTCAATACCCGAGTTTAGCGATCCTCGAGTTTAGCGCTATGCCTTCGGAAGAAAGCAAGCGCGAAACTCGGGAGATACTGTATATATATTTTCTAATTTCATGTTTATTCGATGGGTAGTTTCTGCAGAGGCAGAAAGGGCAGGTTAAGGGTAATGAGCAGGGGTTGGGGGCCAGACCCACTACGGGGCCCTGGGGATGAGGGCTGCTTGACGTTAGACGTCACCAAAGCAGGCATGCCCGAAGGAGAGGAGAGTGGGGGAGCTGCAGCGGTGGAAGATGTCGTAGCAGGGTGGTCTAGGGATGTTGAGGGTGTGGGTGAGGCTAGGGGAGCTGCAGCGGTGGAAGCTGTCGAAGTAGGGCGGCCTAGGGGGGCTGTTGAGGGTGTGGGTGGGACTGGGGGACCTGCCCCCTCCTCATCCTCGCCAGTAGAGGCAGTTGAGGACACTGAAGCCGTGGGTGAGGCTGGTCGATCCGCCCCCCCATCGCCTTTGCCTGTAGCGGCAGCTAAGGCTGCTGAGGGCGTGGATGAGGCTAGGGGACCTGATGCCCCGGCTCCCGGTGGGGCTGTGGCCGCTACAGGCCCGAGTGGGGGAGATGAGGTAATGGAGATTACCAACCCAGGGAGGGTCAGGACTGATAGAGCAACGGGGGGCAACCGCAGGGCAAAGAAGTGGCCCATACTGTGTATAGGAGATAGTATGGTGAAGAATGTTAGGCGACACGTGGCTATGAGAGACCAGAAGAGTGTGCTGGTTAGCCTGAGTGGCAAGGGAATGGAGGATGTTGTGAAGGAGGTAAGGGAGCAGGTGAAGGGTGTACAGGAAGGAATGGTGATAATGCAGGGAGGGGGGAACAGCCTTAGGAGATTAGGCCCCGAGCGGGACGGTGGGCAGGGATGGAGTGCCTTAAGGATATAAAGAAGGACAGGAAGAAAGTACGAGTGGCTGTGGTGGGAATCATGAGGCGACCACGGGAAAATGCAGGGTATGAGGAAATAAGACGCGACACAAACAAACTACTCCAAGAGGAGGTTGTAAGAATGAAAGCGGAGTGCAGTAAGGATCCAGGGGACTATGGAGTAAGCTTCATAGACCTGGACGGTGCACTCCCACAGGAGGTCTTTGAGGAAGACAAAGTGCACCTAAACTGGGAAGGAGAGAGGCGGATGTGCGGGAGAATGCTTGAGTGGATACGCGCGACTGAGAGATTCTGCAAGTTGAGGGAAAAGAGGGTGACAAATGCGAATGAGTGACTGCTGACAACAAAAGGGAATGTGAGGTTGGGCTGTGTGAATGTTAGAGGATGAAATGTTGAAAAAATGGAAGACCTCAGCAGGGAAATGAATGAATGGAACATTGACGTAGTTGGTGTGACAGAAACACAAATGAGAGAGAGAATTGAATTTAGATCTGAGACTTACAGTATGATCGGCAAGGGCAGAAGTAAGCAGCAGAAAAAGGGTGGCGGACTGGGAGTACTTGTGAGGCAGGAAGCAGGTATAGATGTAGAGGAGCTAGATGTAGGAGGGTGTGAAATGGGTGAGGATATTATGGCAGTACGTCTGGAATATAAGGTGCCAAAGGGAAGAGAAAGGATCTTGGTGATAGTGTGTTACTTGACAGTGGAAGGAACAGGAGGCGAGAGCCGAGAATGAAAGGAAGTATAGAATGTGCAAAGGGTTGTAGAACAGAATAGAAGTGAAAATGTGATTGTGATGGGAGACATGAATGGTCACATTGGTGTGTTAGGAGAGGAAGTAAATGGAAATGGCCAATTGCTGCTTGACTTTGCAGAGGAGAATGAATTAGAAATTTTGAATGTGACCCTGGCTGAAGGAAGAGTGACCTGGAGTGGAAGGGAGAATGAATCTGCCATTGACTTTATGTTAGTGAACCGGAAGGCTAGAGAACAGGTGAGAAGTATGTGGGTGGATGAGGAAAGAACAATCGACATAGCGAGTGACCATAACGTCATGGTAATAGAGTATGAGTGTTTGAAGGAAAAAAGAGTGAACGTGAAAGAAGAGAAGAATGGACGTTGGAAACTTAGAGATGCAGACTGGGATTATTTCAGAGAAGTGGTGAGTAATGAGGACTGGAAGCTGGGAGAGATGGTTTGAGGCTGAGAGAGGTGGGGGATGAGATGAATGAGAGATTGTTAAGGAAGCTTAACAAAGTGGCAGAAGAGAGCATAGGCAGAACAAGAAAGAGAGCAAATGGCAGGACAAGAAAGAGTTGGTGGAACAATGAGATCGACAAGGCCAGGAAAGAAAGGAAACAGTCAAATAGGAAGTGTAGGAGTCTGAGAAAGAATAGGTCAAACAGTGAAGCTGAAAGAATAGAGTATGAAAGGGTATGGGAAGAGTATAAGAGTAAGCAAAAGGAGGTGAAATGCTTGGTGAGGAAGGCAAGAGTGAATGAAGAGAGAAAAGTTATCAGAGAACTTAGGGAAAAAGGTGAGGAAGGAGGTATGGGAATGGTATAAGTTCTTGAAGGGAGAAGAGAGTAAGCATACAGGAAATGTAGAAGAACTAGTGGTGAATGGCAGGTCACTAAGGGAGAAAAAGGAAATGGTCAGAGCTGTAGAAGACTTCTGGAAAGATATTGGAGGTGTGAATGAGCCTGATAGTGACTTAGGGAACGTCACCTTAGGGAGGAAAATAGAGGAAATGATGGATGAAGAAATTAGAATGGATGAGATTGAAGGGTATGTAAGAAAACTGAAAAATGGAAAGGCCCCTGGAATGGACGGTATCCCGAATGAATTATATAGAGAGGGAGGTGAGGGTGTAATTGAGGGAATGCATGAGTTGTTTGGACATATATGGAGAGAGGAAAGGGTGCCTGGTGCCTGGAATGACAGTAGAGTGACCCTCATACATAAGGGAAGACACAAGAGTAGGAAGGAGATTAAAAATTACAGGCCAATAGCGGTATGTGACACGGTATGTAAGATTTTCTGTGGTGTACTGAATGAAAGACTAGGTGAAGTTGTGAAAAGAAATAAGGTGATGGGTGAAGAGCAGAATGGATTCAGAAAAGACAGAAGAGGTGAGGACAATATGTTTGTAATGAATGAAGTGATTGAGAGAACAAGGAAGGAGGGAAGAAAGAAATATCTAGCCTTTCTAGATATTGAGAAAGCATATGACAGAGTGGATAGGAGAATGCTATGTAAGGAATTGGAGACGATTGGCATGAGTGAGAAGGTTGTTAAAATAATAAGCAGTATGTATGAGAACACACAGGCCAAGTTCAGTATGGGTGACCTCGAGACTGGATGGGTGAATAGTAAGAGAGGAGTAAGACAGGGCTGTGTCCTTTCTCCTCTACTTTTTGGATTATATGTTGAGGAAATGGCAGTGAGAGTGAAGCGTACAGGTCTGGGTGTGAAAGTTGGAGATGAAGTGTTGAGTGTACTGATGTATGCAGATGATGTGGTGATCCTTAGTGAAAACCACAATGAGCTACAAGAGATGCTGAATGCTGTGACTGAGTATGGAAGGGACTTCAACATTAGGCTCAGTAAGGAGAAGAGTCAAGTGTTGGTGGTGAATGGGGATGACTCTGATGATGACAGGATTTGGATGGTGGGTGGGAATGAAATAAAGAGAACGAAAGAGTACAAGTATCTGGGTATTTGGTTGGATGATAAAGGCTGTGAGAAAACTAAACACTAGAGAATAGCTAGAGCCAACCAGTGGGTTGGAAGGCTAGGCAGTGTGGCAAGATGTCGGGCCAACAAGTATGAAGTGGTGAGAGGACTATGGAAGGGTGTGGCAGTCCCTAGCATTATGTATGGCCTGGAAACAATGTGTGGTCTAGGAAGGAGTTGGGACAGATTGGAAGTAACACAGAACAAATCAGGCAGAATAGCATTAGGAGCCAATAGGTATGTGGCAGTGGAAGCGATTAGAGGAGACATGGGATGGAGCACGTTCAGAGAGAGGATAGCAAAGGCAGGACTGAGGTACAGAGCTAGACTGCAACGAATGGATGACAGCAAATGGGCAAGCAAGGTTTGGGACTGGAATATGTATGGGAAGTGGATGAAAGACTCAGTAAAAGTAGAAAGATGGACAGGTGAACTGGGAATGTTTGTGACAGGAGTGATGAGACATGGGAGTATGGCTGTATGCAAAAAGGAAATAAATAGGAGAGTGGAAGAGAAAGGGAAAAGAAGAATAGCTGAGGGGAATGAGTGAGAAATCAACACTGGAATGGTAGAGGAGAAAGGACCAGCCACGGTATGAAAGGTTCTATGATGGTGGCTATGGAGGGGACCTACTCTTTCAGAGCCAGGACAAAGTCGCTGGAGGTAAATAGTCGTATGTACAGATGGAAGAATGATGGCAGCAAGGTGTGTGTGATGTGTGTGACAGGAGGGATGAAACCGTGGAGCACTTGATGCTGGAATGTGAACGGTATGAGTATGCTAGAACAAGATGTTGGAGGTAGTGGTAGGAGAGGTCGGAGTGGAAGAATGGCGAGAGATGAGAGACAGGAGAGTGGAGATGGAGTACCTGCTGGGGTTGTGTGCTGAGGGGAGAAGTGAAGAGTCGTGTGATTGAGAGTGTAAAAGAATTCTTGGAGAACTCTTGGAGAGCACGTAGGAGAGAGCATGAGAGGCAGGGGGCCCCTCAGTGATGGGGGACCCCGTATGAATGTGATGCAGAGAGAGGAAGGAGGGGAAAAAGAAATCCCTAGTTTTGCTTCCCCCTTTTGCTTCTCTCCCAACAGATTACGTGTGTGGGAGAACGCCGGACCAAAGGCTTCACTGACAGCATCCGCTGGGTGACTCCCAAATCAAGATCAAGATCAAGATCAAGTGTTGGGTGGATAATATAAGGTGTTGCCTATGGGACAGGGACACAATACCCCTAGGTACATGAATTTCATTATGTTTTAATGAGCAAACGCTATAAAGAATGAGATCCTAGAACCAACTAGATTTGTTACAATAGGTCACCACTGTTTGTTATGATCTTCTTCATTCCCTCATACATATACAGTACACCTAGACCATGGTTAACACAGGTTAAATGAAAATTCAGAGTTACGCAAAATAAAAGTTTGTACGAAAATTCGCTTAACCCGCTGAGTGCCAGGTCCGTATATATACGGACTAGGGTCTTGTCACGCCCAGTGCCAGGTCCGTATATATACGGTCTTACCGAAATAAAATCGTAGCAGTGAAACTACTGCACCTATGGCTTTCATATTTCTACCAAATGTACCTTACCCTTCTGGCTTCCTGCCCCTACAAACACAACCCCCTACCCCCAACCATTCTTCGACAATGGGTCGCCGCGTAATCCTAGTCAGGGCATTTCATAGGAAAATTAAAATTCCCTGTCCGCGAAACGACTGCACCATTCGTCTTCATATTTGTGTCGCAATTCCCTTACCCTTCTGCCTACCCACCCATACCACTACCTCACCCCCTTCCTCCCACCCACGTGCTGCGCGACGGTCGCCACGCTGCGCATAGGGTGGGCTATACAAAGGACATGTGGAAAATTCCTGTCGACAAAACGACTACACCATTCAGCTGGATATTTATACCACAAAGACCTTACCCTTCTGCTTACCTACCAACACCACCTAAATCCCTTCCTCCCACCCATTCGATGCGTGAGGATTGACTCGTCACTCATCGTCTGGCCACAACATAGGGAATAACAAATATTTGTGTTAGCGAAACTACTGCACCATATTCCCTTCTACCCTCCCCCACCCCCTTCTTCCTTCCCTCCCCTGTAGACCTACCACCCCCGCAGCGCGTGAAGGCGGTCAAGGTTCAGTCATTGTCTAGACATCACCGAGGAATCATGGCGCGTCGCTTGAAAGATGTTGTGCATACCCCAGACTTTCAAAGGCATCTCGATGAAGTCCCTAGTGACTTTACAGACTCCGATGCTAGTGTGATAGACGATAGCTGTGATGACAGAGACTATGTCATGAGTGGAACCGAGAGTTCAAGTGGTGAAGACAGTGAGGTACCGAGCCCAAGAAAAGGCCATTACCAGGCATTGCGGTGTGTGCAAGGTGCCGATAGTGCTCGTCGTCGCCTCTACGACGAAAGTGATGAGGAAGGGGAGGAAGTAGATGACGTGGAGGGAGAAAGTTCAACATCGTGGCTTCAAAATCCACGCGGGACAAAGCGAGCGAGGTTGACCGAGGAGGCAGCTGAGGGTCCCTTATCTCTTTCTGCACCTCCCCCCCCCACTGTCTCCTCCTTTCCTCCCCCCCCCCACC
>JACEEZ010021846.1:72544-99938 GCA_016584305.1 Chionoecetes opilio | reverse complement strand
GTTAAAAACAGCGTGTTGCCCCTGAGGGTAGGCAGGGCGCCGGCGGACCGGGTCTTCGCCGCGGGTGGGCGGGGTTTTTTTACGTCTTACTAAGTTTTTAAACATCGTATGATTATGGTGAATTTATATACCGCTCTTATTAGGTCAGTGTAGTACCGCTTTTGTCACCTTAATAAGGGTTATTTAAAGGTGTTGAGGTGGCGGGGTAGCTAGTGACGGGGAAAACATTCTTGCCACGGCCACCCTGTAACACTAACAGAAAAAAGTGTCCGTGTGACATGACCTTTAACCTGCTGAGTGCCAGGTTCGTATATATACGGACTTTCCGGAAAATATTGTAGCAGCAAAACTACTGCACCTATGGCTTTCATATTTCTACCAAATGTACCTTACCCTTCTGGCTTCCTGCCCCTACAAACACAACCCCCTACCTCCAACCCTTCTCTGACAATGGGTCGCCGCGTAATCCTAGTCAGGGCATTTCATAGGAAAATGAAAATTCCCTGTCGGCGTAACGACTGCACCATTTGGCTCCATATTCATACCACATATACCTTACCCTTCTGCCTACCCACCACCACTACCCCAAACCCCTCCTCCCACCCACTCGCCGCGTGTGGGTCACCCCTTCACCCTCAGTCAGGGCACAACAAAGGAAAATTAAAATTCCCTGTCGGCGAAACGCCTGCACCATTCGTCTTCATATTTGTGTTGCAATTCCCTTACCCTCCTGCCTACGCACCACCACCACCCCAAACCCCTCCTCCCACCCACTCGCCGCGATGAAATTTTCCTGCTCTACACCGTCAGTCGTCCACTCGTCCACCTAACTCAGAGTGTTGACTGGACAAACAGGAAATGACAGTGGAAACCCGAGCCTGTGCCCCAATATAACCTTAATATGAGGCAGGTAGACCAGTCTGATGCCATGATCTCGTCAATTGACTGCGCCCGGAAAACCATGAAGTGGTATAAGAAAATGTTTTTCCACCTCCTAGACCTGGCACTCTACAATCCCCATGCTCTATACCAACATGTGACAGGGAAGAAAGAGGTGCTGAACAGGTACACCCTCGAGGTCATCAGAGAGTTGCTACTTGAACACTCGGACCGGAGACGCCCAGAGAGACACCAAAGAAATGAGGAGATGCCCACACGTTTAGCTCAAGGGCACTTCATATCCCCTGTCGACTCAACCGAAACAAGGGTAAATCGGCAAAGACGGTGTAAAGTGTGTATGGCTACCACAAGACGAGCTGAAACCAAGAAAAAAGACACGAGATACGAGTGCAAGGATTGTGATGTGGGACTGTGCATTCACCCTTGCTTCAAGGAGTACCACACACTCCTACACTACTGAAAAAGACAGTAAAATAATGTACAGTTATATTTATAAGTACTAAAAATAAGTGACATGTAAATATCGTATAAATAATAGTAAATAGTGTCACATGAAATCAAATACACTACTGAAAAATGACAGTAAAATCATGTGCAGTAATAATTATAGGTGTGTGAAATAATAAAAATAAGTGACATGCAAATATAGTTATAAATAATAGCAAATAATGTGACCTCAAAAAAACAAAAAAAACGTGTGATTGGCGTACTTTCTGGGTCCGTATCTCGTTTTCTGAGTGTGCGTACATCATCAAAACTATTGTGAGTGGCTCAAAGTAGTCCATACTCAATGGTGATATACTCTAAGTACTCAAAAAGTGTCCGTGCAAAGACAAAAAGAACCGTATAAAATAAATAAACATTCGACGGGAGACGTAAAACTCTACGGTGTCTACACTGAAAATTTCAACTTCACTCGTGACCATCGAAGACCGATTTCTCAGTGAAAATGTACAAGGTGATTCCCTTTTTTTTTTACCATTTTTCTTCTTTTTTCACACATATTCATATATTAGGCCAATAAAAATAAATTGAAAACCGGCCGGCACTGGCAGATGTACACTGAGCAAAATTAGCCGGCACTCTGCGGGTTAAAGGCCATATCAAATGTCTTGTTGACTTGTGGTTGGTCGAGAAGTTTTAGAAACAGTTTGTCATTGGCTGGTGACTGATTACAAGTTTGATGACGTCATTACTTGTCCAAGCCAGTCAGGGTCTTTTTTTTTTTTTTTTTTTTTTACATTTCTGCCTATAGGTGTCTTGCACGTGACGTCACAGCCCTTGTTGTGGCTGCGACAGACGCGTCTTCAAGCCAAATGCCGCCCGTCGTTGAGAGCTGGAGGACCAACAAACTCCACTTGCCGCCTGTGTTTGCCAGCTTATGGTAATTTTCCCCTACCAAATATATGTTTATCAGTATAAAAGATATATATACTGTATCTTCGGAAATGCTTGTTCTATAATATTATCAAATAAAAGACTGTAAAACACACTAAAGAAAGGCCATTATGAAACTCTCAAGAAATATGCATGAACTTGATATTCACCAACTCCAGCTCCCATTTAATATTTGCGAGAAAACTTTTTACATGGACAATATCAATAGAAGCGGAATTTCATTAGCTTTCCATTGATATATTTCGTTTTCTGATAAATGAATTAGAACCATGCATAAATTAGCGTTAACTAAATAAATAACATCATGAAATCGGGTAATTTTTCCCGATTGATGAGGTTATTTATTTAGTTAACGCTAATTTATACATGGTTCTAATTTATATATCAGAAAACAAAATATATCAATGGAAAGCTAATGAAATTCCGCTTCTATTGATATTCTCCATGTAAAATGTTTTCGAGCAAAATATTAAATGGGAGCTGGAGTTGGTGAATATCAAGTTCATGCATATTTCTTGAGTCTCATAATGGTCTTTCTTTAGTGTGTTTTACGGTTTTTTATCTGATAATATTATAGAACAAACATTTCCAAAGACAACAGTATATCTTTTATACTGATAAACATATATTTGGTAGGGGAAAAGTACCATAAGCTGGCAAACACGGGCGGCAAGTGGAGTTTGTTGGTCCTCCAGCTCGCTCCGACGGGCGGCATTTGGCTTGAAACCGCTAGATCATGATGTCAGTGCAAGACACCTATAGCGCCTGTAGGCAGTGGTGACCTAGGGCTCGGATGTAGGCTCTGGAGGTTCACTTAAGGGCTGTGATGGTTGGTCCTCACCCGTGGTGGCGCAGGCAGGATTTTTTTTAGTGACGCCTGTGATTAGAGGCTCATGCCGCCCCTTTGTGTCCTCCGATGCACTCGCAATCAAAGGTAGAGTTAATGGGCAGGGAATGTGGGTGTTCTTAGGCCACTCGACGGTGCAGAAAGGTTTTGGTTTTCGTCGGGGATCGAACTCGGGTCACCGAGAACGCCAGTCGGAGCCGCTAACCACTCTGCTACCGCCTCCCCATCCTACCTGTTAATTACCTAACGAGGGAAGCTTGTTGGATACGGTAGTAAGGGCAGGTAGTATCTAGGCGGTGGGAGAGCGGGTGGTAGCTGGAGATACGACCTCCGTTGCTGGATCTGGGTCCAAGGCTCAATAGCCTCAGATCACTCGCCAATACAACATTTGGACACAACAAAGAAACCCCCAATTACAGTATACAAAATATAGCTCAGTGATGGATTATAAATGCTCAGCCTGGCTGCCTGGGCCTCTAACCTCACTGACTCACGTCATGACACCCTACCTACCCCTAAAAAAAAAAAAAAAAAATAAAAAGGGGGGGGGGGGAGGAAGAAGAAAAAAAAAGAGGTCCGAATAACGTCGAATTCCGAATAATGAGGGTCCGGATACGAGAGGGTTACTGTAGTCTGTCCACGTTTTCCTCTAGGCAACAGCTTTCTCTGATGGGAGTTTTAAGAAAACTATAGTTATGATCCATAACTTCGATGAACTGAATGAAAAGTTCAGTAACAAATTTGTGTATGCAGCCCCTGACGTCATAAGAAACTAATAAAACTGCAACCCTCACTACGTAGGTCTGGCCACGACTGGCTGCAGACATGGCAAACCTAATGTGATAGACATCTTTGTGCAGATATACAAGGTGTGAGAGCAGTAAAACTTGGTAGCTTGATGTGCTATAGCCGAGGTTTGGTTTGAGGACACAGGGGGGCAACATGAGCCTGTAATCACAGGCGCCAGTCACTATAAAAATTCTGCTGTACCTCCACCGGGAATATATAGCCGTAGGGCACGTAGGCTGACACTTATGCGACTGAGGATATGCCGAGTGTAAGCAAAGAGATGCAGTTATAACTCGGCAACATGCCGAGATACATAATTTTTTGCCCACTGTCTTTGCCTTGCCGAGTTATATTAAATTCCGAGTTATACAATGCCAAGTTATAAGGGTTTTACTGTATACTATACCTATACAGGGAGGTCCTGAAGATACGAGCAGTTAGGTCCCACCTGGCATACTCGTAAAGCGAAATCTCGTATAACGAAACACATAACTAATGGTAAAATATAGGTTTAGTTCCAGGACCCCATCAATTTAAAAAAGGGAAAAGAGAAAGAAAAAAAAGACGTTTTTCAAGCTAAAATAAACTATAGCAAACACAACAAACACACAGCGTCTATATTACCCACACTGTATTACCTATTCTGCAGAAAAAGCCTTCTGAAAGAGAAAATAGCACACCAAATAACATAACTGCAGATTAATTAAACATAAAACATGCATAACACTCACAAGTGGTAATGTTGTGTGGGGAGACAGGAAGCTGGCACGTAGCCAGCTGAGAGTCCCTGTTTGCTCTCTCCGAGGCTCGAGAGAAAACAGGGGTGACTGCGTTTGCAGGGATGACTGGGTTAGAGTTCTTCCTCCTCCCCTTGATCACTTGGGGGAAAGTCCCCTTCACACATTCCATAATCGAACCACGAAACGCCAACAATGCAGTGCGCAGCGCCGTCATGGTCCTGGTTATGGGTCCATCATGACTGATCGTGACGCTCGTGACACGTTCGGCCGAGGCCACGAAAAGTTAGTGCGTACATTAAAAAATCGGGAAGCTCCCCGATTTTCGTACCCAACGCAGCCGTATCGTAAGTCTATCGTGACGCTATCGTTATCTATGTAGCAGCTTCGTGACACTATCATGATCGTCGTATGTTTATCGTGATGATAAGAAACCGTTACGCACTAGGGTACGCCGTAGGTCCAATGAAAAGTGAAATATAATTATTTCGAATTTGGCAGGGTGTTTTCTTATGTAAAATTGAATTTTAAGGGTGATTTGTCCACTTCAACTTTTTGGTTTGAGCACTTCTTGCTATGCAAAAATGGACTTTTATATTTATATGCAAAACATAGCTTAAAGTGCGATTTTGCATAGTAAGAATTGCTCAAATGCAAAAATGGAATCAGATAAAATCGTCTTAGAATTCCATTTTACATAGGAAATCGGCATGCTAAAGTTGAGAAAAAGAATTTTTGTTATACGGCGTACCCTAACCAGGGTACCAAAATAGTTGGATTGGGTTACGATGGCCAACACGGGGTGGAAGGACGGGGTCCCACGGGGTGGGACGCAAGCTCTTCTGGAGTTCTGGAGTATATGCGTGTTGCACACAAACGAGTTGCCCCTGCGCCACCTTATCACCAGCATCGACGGGCCTACCTCATCTGACACTGGCTTCACGGGTCCAGTGTGCTGTCTGCTGTCCAGCGTGAATGAAATGCAGTACAACGCAGAGTTCAGAGGAGTGCCAGGCGGTGAAGATCTCACGGAGATACCAGAGAAATTTTCCTGGTCAACATGTCCACTGACCAGCAGGTCTCCTACCAGCTGGTCCAGGCGGTGAAGCGGGGCGTTCTCCCATCCAGCTGCATGAGATCAAGTGGGGCCCAAGGTGTCACTCCAGATGGCTCACCACAGCCCAGTCGCTCGTGTACATGTGGACCAGAAAGCGTGGATTTGACTGGCAAAGAACTTGAACACCCTGGAAATCCTAGTCAAGTACTGCCTGCAGGTGTACTTAAAGCTCTACTACGACATCAAGGTTCACCACAGACTAGAGGACGGCCCCAAAGCACATCCTCACGCAGCTCAGAGTGATGAAGGTCGCAGCCCAAGAAGGTCCAAATAGCTGTGACCTTCTACGTGGGGGACTGGAGCATGGTTCGTACACTCAGAATGTGCCCTCCTCTCGCTGATGGCGAGTCAGAGTGAGGACGACCACAGGTTCGCCGTAAACCCAGATTTGAAGCTGGGGGTTTTGGCGAGGAGTATGGGGACACCAGTGTAAGACCTCGCATCACACCCAAGCTGAACTTGTCAGCCACCAGCTTGCAGACACTGATCAGCTGGCAGCCTGACCAGGTGCACGAGCCGGCTTTTCACCTGTTCACTGTCCGGGGATCAGATCCAGGAGACCCTGGTCAACCCGTACGAGGTTCCGGAGTTCTCTAGCCACACTCAGAGCACCGAAAGAGTCGTGAAGCAGGTGACAGAGGCTGCGGCAGCAGTGGTGGGGCAGCAGGCCAGAGACGGGTTCATCCGGGCTCGGGCCCACCACCGGGAGACCAGCCCCTGCTTCAGGTCTAAGAAGGACATGATGGAAAACGTTCTAGGCCAACGTAGAGGCTGTGACACTGTGTGTAGTGCTGAAAAAACCCAATTGATCAGAAAGAGCTTACCACACTGGTCATTTGGGAACTCATATTGGTGCATTGATGCAATACACAGGACAAACAAGACACTGCGTACTCATTTAAGCATTATTCGATAAGGGTGCAATATAAAAGTGCGATTTTGCATAGTAAGGGAAATTGCTCAAATGCAAAAAATGGATTTTTATAAAATCGTCTTAGAATTCCATTTTACATACGAAATTGGCATGCCAAAATTGAGAAAAAGAATTTTTGTTATACGGCGTACCCTATTACGCACTTCTTCATCCCTGCCTTCCCCCCTTTTTTGCACCCCCTTCCGCTCTTTCCCCCCCCCTTTCTCATTCACCTCCACCCACCCCCGACTCCACTCCCCCTACCACGTGATAACACCCCCCTCGACTACCTTCCCCCTACTCCCACCACCACGTGTGACACTCCCCCAGTGACTCCCTACCCCCCTACTCCCATCAGACGTGGTAACAACCCCCACCAACACCAAAGCCTTCTCCCCCCCCTCCCCGTTTCCCCACCAGCACCAACACCCCCTTCTTTATTACAACCCCCCTCTCCCGTTTCCCCCCTTTCCCACACCAACACAACCCTGTTTCTCCCACCTTCATCTCTAGCCCCCCTTCCTTCTCCATCACCATGGCAAACCCCCACCCACGTGTGGGGCTAGCTCTTGACGCTATCATGGTAAAGGTTTATGGCACGTCATGGCACTGTCATGGTTTTCGTAGCTCTATCGTGCGACAAAAGGACCGTTTATTTTCCATTCGTGACATAGTCTTACAGCTGTCATGGCTCCATCGTGACCATCTTACGACCGTCAGACACATACGTAAAGGCAGCGTGACATTTTTTGAGGCTACGTGGTCTGCGTTTTTCGTGGTTAAATTTCACGATAGCGTCAAATAATCAAATTGGTGACGCATCGTGGTTCGATTATGGAATGTGTGAAGGGAGCTTAAAAGGAAAGATCTCGGTGCTAAAAAGACGTTGTAGAGGCTACTGTTGGGGACGCCACGTGATACACTAGACTAGAGAAAGGGTAGGGTAAGTAAGGGACAGGGAAGGTGCCAAACCTCTTCCACGCCCACAAACTCGTCTCTGCGCATCTGAATCATTGTACAAAGTCCAGAGATGTGAATTTTTGTATGCCACATTGTCGTACGAGCCACCAGAATTATCATATTTTCAGATTGATTACACTGGGACAACAACATGTTTTCTACTGGAGATGTGTTAAAGCGATTTTGACTAATTTGGGTACGCTGATTTCAAAAATCATAACCGTTTTGCTGTATCACGGTCAGGATTTTTAGTTACAGAAATACTCCCATTGCCTAGAAGTCAGGATTTCCCAAAGAAATTTACAAAAATTCATTTATTTATTTATTTCATCATGAATGCTTCAATTCCTAAAGTCTTTAACATGCCTATTTCGTAAGAGGTGGTAGGCTGCAGACTGCACTTGAAGGGCGCTGTCTGTAGCTAGATTTGTATAGCGTATTGATTGCGGGGTGATGTGGTTGGTTGCGCGTGGTCTAGTTTGTGGCCTTGTGAGCCGTTGGCTGCGCGCAGAACAAAGTCACGCGCTCTTGAGAAACGACTTTCTTTAACACAAACTAGACCACGCGCAACTAACCACATCACGCCGCAATCAATACGCTATACAAATCTAGCTACAGACAGCGACCTTTAGAGTGCAGTCTGCAGCCTACCACCTCTTACGTAACTACAATATAACGTACACGCCTCCCTCATTTAACGCATGAGTTACGTTCTTGGGAAATCGTGCGTTAAGTGAAAATGCGTTAAACGAATTCCATTTTCCCATTGACTCCCATTATATAAGTCGAGATACGTTCTTACGAAAAAAAATCACAACCTAACCCTCTCATAAAATGCAGTCATACATTAATTTGTGAGCATAGACATATGAAATATAATTAATATTAAAGTTAAATGATATATAGAAGTTGTACTCACTATATAGAAGAATACTTGAGGCTTGAGGTGACAAAGATGGTGGCTGGGGGGGTGTCGGCCAGAGTTACTGGGTGAGGTGGGGGCATCATCGTCGGAAGACGTAGAAGTAGAGCTGGCTGGTGATGTTGCAGCAGGTTTAGTGAAGAATGATGTTATAGTTGTCTGTTGTGCTTGGTGGACTTTTTCTTGATGAAGCATTTTGTAGGCAGTGAGAGCACTTCTGACTGTGTTTTCAAATTTGAGACTGCGTTCACGGTTGGGATCGTTATTCACAATGTCATGAATGCCACTTTCAAATTTGGAGATAACATCAGCTAAGATCTTCCTAGTTAAGTGAAGCTGCGGCTCTGGGTCATCTTCCTCTGCAGTTTCCTCCTCTAGTGCTCTGACTTGTTCGATGGCCATTAAGTCTTCGTTGCTGAGTTCCTCATCATGAGATGCCAACAGCTCAACAATATCTTCTTCTCCCACTTCGTCCATACCAGCTGTATGTGCAAGGTTAACAATTTCTCGCACGACAGGAGTTGGTTCAGGAAAACCTTTAAAGTTGTGGACACATTCTGGCCACAATTTCTTCCAAACAGCATTCATATTGGATGGTGTGACCTCATCCCAGGATTCAGCAATGTTGTCAATAGCATTCTTGATGTTGAATTCCTTCCAAAATTGACGAATGGAGAGATTTTCGTCAGCGTCCACAGCATTAATCATTTTTCTGAAGGTACGACGGAGATAAAATTTTTAAAGGTGGAAAATTGCCCCTGGTCCATTGGGGGGGGATTAGTGTTTTGGTTTTTTTTTGGAAAAAAAATTACTCGAATGTTTTCAGACAAGTAAAAAAGGGGTTGTTAGGGTGGGGGGGGCGTTGTAAAGGGGAGCAGCAGGGCTTTTTTGAGCAATATTCTTCCCCCTAAAAGTGGGCCCCCCACAGCAGGGCAAAAATAATGGTAAACCCCAATCCTGGAATAGTATTGGTGGTCCACGCTTTTTTGTTTTTTTAGAGGGGTTTAAAATGACTGGCCAGAAAATCCTTAGCAGGGCCCCTTTTAAAGGGCCCCCGGGGGTTTTTTTAAATCCCCCCAATGAGGAGGTTTTAGTTAAACCCCCAACCCTTGCATTGCCACCAACCAGCAGTGACACTCTATCCTTGGAGGCTTTATGACCTGGTGTTTTTTTCTCCTCCCGGATATCACGTCCTCTTTGGCTTTCTCTTCCATTTAGAGTCCATTTTTCTTTCAAAGTTGAAAAATGGTCTGCTGTGTACCCCCCCGTCCTCGATAATTTTTGAGCATGGCAGATAAGCCTGAGCAGCTTTTTTTGCCCACCGACGCTGCCTCCCCCAGGCTGTGTTACCGAGTGCAGATGTTTCCTTTTCCCTTGAATTTTAAAAAACCAGCCCTTGCTTGATTGAATGGTGGAGGAGCCCCGCCCACTAGGCCCACCCAAACTTGCCTCACCCTTTACCCAAAAAACCCTCATAAATTTGAGCGAGTTTTTTTCCTGCATCAAGATTTTCGTCTTTGGCGATCATCCGGTGCCCCATGTCGTCCCCCATAATCCAACAGTCTTCCATCCCCTTAAATGATAGGTGGACGAGCCTTGTAGCAAATTTCGCTGTCAAGGGAAATTAGCTTTCTTGCACTTGTTTAAATTTTTGCCCTTTGCCCTTTCTTAATTGTCACCCCCAGTCGACGGGAAATTTTTGAACAAATTCGCGATGTTTTTCAATCGCCCCTTCAAACTTTCAAAAACCCACTTCAAATTTTATTTAAAAATTTTATAGATTTTCTACACTTTTTAGGTTTGGGGGGCACTAGCACTACCACTAGCAACACGCTTGGGGGGGACATTATGCACCCGTTTCACTCGATAATGGACGATAAAAACAGAAGCGGGAAATCCACGGTTTATCTGTACCCGCGAAAAAGTAAACAAACCATAGGGGGGGAAGCTGAGCTGTGCTGTTTTGTTCTTTGGGTTTTTTTTCCCGGGTAGTATATTCAAAAATTTAAAATTTTAAATTTGTGGGTTGTTGTACATTTTTCCCTTTTTATCATTTTTGCATAAATTTTTTGTCGTAAATTTGTGCGTAACTTCGAATTTTTTTATTGTTAATCGATTTTTTGGGATACAAAAATTTTGTGCGTAAACCCCTTTAAATTTCGTTTAAACGAAAATGCGTTATACGAGGGGTGAGGTATTATATAACTACTAATTTTTTTTTCTTTCTTTTTTTCAGTTAAACCATGAGTAGAGTTCCTGACCAATAAACCCGACAACTTTTTGTTATGTCTGTGGTCGGGTTCCAAAAAAGATCAAAAAGCGAAGTGTAAACTACGGCATGAAAAGAAGGCCGCCACTTTCACTTTCTTTGGGGGGAAGGGGAAAGGGCCCCAAAGGGAAAAAGCGGGCACCCCCAATTGCCGCACAAAAACTGCCCCTCAGCCTTGACTCAGTGGGGGGGCAAGCGGCGAGCATTCCCTTTTCGGTGCCCCTGGGAAAGGCGTGAAACCGCCCGAAACTCATGATGATTGTTATTTCTGCTGCACAAAACATCGCCGGGTTCAAAAAGGAAGAATAAAGGCCCCCCATCAAGTACGTGACTGGTCTCTGCTCGTAAACCTGTGCCTCATGATACGGGGGAAACCCCCTTCCAAAAGTTTCCCGTGATCAGAACATAACTGTAAGCAGTGGGGGAAGAGGATGGGGTGAAACCTTTTGAAAACCCGACACTCAAGAACAAGAACCCCCACCTTCTGAACCAGGGAGAGGTTTAAAAGATCTTTTTTAAAAGGGTCTCTCGCTTTTCAAAGGGGAAGGCCCGAGCTGCTTGGATCAAGGCTGAGCAGGGGAACTACTTTAAAACCCAACCCAAGATATCCTTGTTTAGAGCACGCAAAGCGGGGCAAAGGTTCAGTTCTTTTAGATGGAAGGGCAAAGAGACATTCTGCCCGTTTAAAATCAACGGTCGTTGAAGAAATTGGGTTTTGGGTCACGATCCGCAGACTTTGGGGCCCCTTTATCGACTCGGGGAAGAAAAAGTTGAAGGCGTTTTGCTCCACAATGGCAACAAGAAAAACCCCAGTCCCACTGGTCACGGGGGTTCGGCATGAAAGAGACCTATGGACTATCGGCAGCTTTCTTTATTTTCCCTCAAGTACAATTTACTTTAACTGGACAAACTGCGGGGGACTTGAAAGTGGGGGGCGGTTTTAGGGCTTTCAGTCAGGCTACACCCAAATCCCTGTGCTTTTCCTTTTTTCTGGGATAGCAGAGACGACAAGAATCACTGGACGAAGGGAAAGATTTGGAAAAAGCGGACGGGGCAGTACCCGGTCGATTTTCAAAATTTTAAGCATGGCCCTTGTCGACCCAGCAAAATTTTCCCTTTCCCCCCCTCCCCATAAAGCTCGGCCCTTTTTTAAGGGAAATTTTTTTAAAGGGGGAATGGATCTGAATGGGGGTGGGTTTTTTTACCTGAAGGAGAAGTTTGGCCCAAAACCTTGTCGGAGGCTTTAAAATCAAGGGTGGGTCTTTGTTTGGGCCGCAAAACCGAGAGGTAATGAAGGACGAAAAAATTTTTTGAAAAACTCTAAAACCCCCCAAAAAGCTGGGAGCGTGGGGGAGCTTCAAAGCTGGACGGACAACTTCTTGGGGAACGAGGGGCGCGGACAACTAGAAGAAATAGTTTCAGCAGCTTGGGTGGGGGGTCCTTTAGGAAATTTGGGTCCAGGAGTCCTGAAGGGCCATTTCCCACACCCCGGGACCTGAAAATTTTTCCCCGACCCAAATTTGGGGGGTCCGGACGAGCACGGGGAGCCCATTCCCCCAAGAGATTTCACTAAAGGAGAAGCCGGGTTTTCCAAGGGGGCAAACCCGAAAAATGGTGGGCGACTTATGTGGTTTTCCCGCATCGTGAAAATGACACAGAGCAGCACAAACGCAAAGGGCCAAAAAGGGCCCAAAGAAATTTTTTAAATTTCATTTAGTAGAGTTTTTCGTAATTTTTAAATTTTTAAAACGTTCATGATGAAATAAATGAATAAAAGAATTTTTTTAAATTTTAAATTTAAATCCTGATTCTAGGCAATGGGAGATTTTTGTAACTCAAAATCCTGACGTGAACAGCAAAACGGTTATGATTTTTGAAATCAGCGTACCCAAATTTTGTCTAAATCCCCTTTTCACATCTCCCGAAAAATTTTTTTTTAAATTTGTTTCCAGTGGTTTTCGTACAACCCTTTGGCAAAATTCCCTTAAAACAGGGGTTTAAGGGTTCCCCAAAAATCGGCCCTCCCCAAGGGCTCGGCAAAACCCAAAAATCGGGTATGGTTCCCGGGGTTTTTCCCAAAAACCCCGGGGCGTAGTGCCGGGGGCGGGCCCCCTAGGTGCCACCACACTAGGGCCCCTGGGGGGCCACCCCACTAGGCCGCTTTGGTGCCCCCCCACTAGGCCGCTTGGGTTTTTCCCGCCGATTTTTTTGGTTTTTATTGTTCAGTGGGGTTGTACTGAGAGGTTTTGTACATGTTATTTTTTGTACTTTACAGGGTCTGTTATTGGTATTACGGCTCCCCAAACCCCTTTTTCCCCTAATATATTACTTTCTAAAAGTCGGAAAATCCATTTTCGGTCGGCGTGGCCCCAGGTTTCCGAGTTTGGGAACTTTAACCTGATCAGAAATGACTTTATATTTTATAAATAAAAGTAATTACTTTAGTAAATAACTTTGGAATTTTACCCCACCAAAATTTTTTTAAGTCTTTTGCATTGGATTTTCGATCCGTATATTTAAAATAGACCCAATTACAACTCGTATACGGATTCTCGTTATTTAATGTCGAAAAACGGGACCTCCCTGTATATAAATTTTTTTTTTTTAAAAAAATCTTCAAGGTTTTCAAATGTTAAAAACCTAAAGGTGGTTGTTTGGGGGGGTCATGGGGCGGGGAAGGCCCCCCAGGAATTTTGGCTGTTTAGATATGGGAAAACCCACCCAAGACCCCACTTGCTTTTTTTTTAATTCCGACAGGTGTGTAAGGGTTAAAAAGTGCAAATTATGAGATCTACAAGTTTGCAGATGGTTTAAATACATGCCTTGTAATGCAATAAACTGCAGTAAACCTAATCAATTTTTTATATTGATTTTCCCCAGGTAATATAAGAACATAAACAAAAGCAAATAGGCTGGGGTTTATTTTTTTACTAGAACCGGGAATTCCCCACACAACTGGGATAAAGTTTCTGTTTACCTAGGATTCTGGGGAAATATTTTCTCTATGAGCTTCCATCGCAAATATATAGTATTTTGGAGATAGACATGTTTTTTTAAGGGAGGAGAGAGACAAGTTTTGGGGGGGGGGGACCCCCCTCTTTTTCCCTTTTTGTGACCTGCATCGCCTTATTTTTTTCTTGCGCGGACCCTTTAAATGCGAATTTGGCCTTGGGGAGGTTAAAACGTGGGTTTAGAAGGTTGGGTTTCCCCTATACAGCTTCCAAAATAGGGAGAGTCAAAGCTTTTGTCCTCATCAACTCCCCTCCTCTGCTGACTGTCTTCAATTTTTTAAAAACCCCGCAGAATTTTGCTTCTTTGCATTTTCCCGTTTTTTTATGCCAGCTCTTTGAACTTGAAAAACTGCAGCCTCCCCACTTCCGCGGCCTCGCTGACAAGTTTTTCTATTTTTCTCACCCTCTTCTGCCATCTTCCAATGCAAGAGGAATCGTATTTTATGTAAGAGAGAAATTAATCAATAGGGAAGAGTGAAAAACATATAAGATCAATAAGCTAACGAGTAATTTTCCTCCACGCCTGAATCAGGGTTTTAGGGAAAAGGTTTATATTTTAAGCCAGTAGAATTTAGACGTAGCAAAAAGAAGGAAAAGGGGAGTTCCAAATTTAGGATAAAACCTAGAAGCACCCGGGGACGCCCGCTGAGTTAAGTCCCTGTGGGGAGGTGATTTTCCCCCCTTTGTAAAGGGTCCCCAAGGAAGGAGCGTTGGCGGGCTGGGGCCAAGGGAAAAAAAAAAAAAATTAGAGAGGGGAATAAGCTATTAAGCACCCCTTTTAGGCCCAAAAAGGGAGGAGAAGGGAACGAAAAATGGTAAGGGAAATTTAAGTATAACTACATTAGATGGACCCCTTGAGCAACGAGTGGTACTTTAAAAGTGGTAAAGTGCGATGAATTTACCAGAATAGTAAACTACATTGGGATAACGACTTGAGCATACGCGGCGATCGTTGGGGGATAAGGAGACTTAAAATTAAGACAACTTGTAAAGTAAAATTTTATTATAATATACAAGAAAAAGGGAGAAATATATTAATGATTATTTATTAACGAATTATTTTTAGATCCAAACAGTACTTACCTTTTTTCTCACATCTTTTAATTTTATTCATTTATATTTTTTTTCCCCTTGATGTGGGTGGGGGAGCAGAGTAACCAGGCTGTAGAGTAAATACAAGTGGGACTACTAATGGTGACAGGGGTTTTGGACCCATTCGATGGTTTCCGTTACCCAGACCCAAAAACTCTAGTTATTTTTTTTTTCTTCCCAAGTGCCAGTACACAGGATATATCCATGTATAGAGTAGCTTTAGTAGGACAAGCCAGACCCCTCAGACTGGGAGGGGATGACCCCTAAGAACAGGGGAAGTTTACGAGCGCCGGGAGGCAAGGCTAGAACCTTTCTTGTAGATGACGGGGCCCTTCAACGGAGTTTACGAAGAATTGAGTTAGTCATCCTAGGGTTTAGGCAGAAAATGATTTTAAGGAAAACAGTAAGGGGAAGCAATAGTAAAAAATTTTGGGAAAAAGTAGTAAAAAACATTGCAGGCAACGTCCCGATTGAGATAAGGATTTGTTGATAGAACATAGGATCATAACGACCATTCGCTAGGAGAGGGGAACAAAAAAATTATGAAAAAAATAAGCAGGGCAAAAACAAAAATTAAATAAAAAACAAAATACTATAGGAAATTAAGTTTAAAAAAACCCCAAAAAACCCCATGCCAAGGTTAGCTTTTATGAGGGGTGCTTTTCGGTAGGAGAGCGGGGGTTTTTTAATATGAGAAGCTAGAAAATGTAAAGGACACAACTTCGGGGTGGGCGGCAGTACGGGTTTAGGGGGGCCGGGTTACCCCCCCTTTAATTAGGACATAAAAGCTAAATAAGGTTGAGTTGGAAACCCCCCCAGCAAGTAGCAACTCAGAGGGCTGTCGGGGGTTTAATAGCCACCGTGGAAGCCCAACACTAGTTAAAAAATCGGGAAAGTAAATTTTTTTTTTTTTTAAAAGGGGGGAATTTTTTTTTTTTTAAATGGAGGTTTAAGGGTTTTTCAGTAAAGGATTTGGGGATTTCCAAAAAAGAATTGGAGAAAATTTAAAAAAGGAGGAAGGAGTAACACAGAGAGTAAAAAACCCCGTCCGAAAATATGAGCAGTTCAAGTGGAGAGTCAGCTAAAACAAGAAGTCAAAGCGAAAGAAACGTTGAGTTTTTTGAAAAAAAAAGGGAGGGGGCAGGAATTTAGGAGACCAAGAGACATTGATAAAGCCGAGAGATATACAAATATAAACCTCGGGGATTTAAAAGGGTACAAAAGCAGAGGGAAGGGTTTGACATTTTTCCCTTTCCCCAGGTAGAAAGTTGTTCAGAGGTTTGGAGGAGCGAAAGGGTACTTATGACTAGATAGATCCGCAATTAGATTTTTGATACAGAATGCCCGCATCAGCATGATTTTAGATCAGGACACCTTAACTTTTTGGGTTATGCGAAGAACTAACAGACAAAAAGTCGACAGAACCCTAACGTATTTCTGAAGTCAGTATGAGGGGATGAAGATCCACAAGATTTTGCAAAAAATCAAATGCAAATACCCATACGGAAGCGAAGTCAAAATCCCCAGGAGAAAAATCCCCGTAGGGAAAAAATCTTTAAGAAAAAAAATATTGAGAGGTTTACCAAGTCCAGTAAAGAGAAATTAGAATTTTTTGGGGTTTAAAAAATTTGGGAGGGGAAAAAAAAACCAAAAAAAATTTCCCCCCCCCCTAAAAAAAATTCCCCAATAGAAAAAAAAGAAAGGGTGGAGACCCGAAAAAAGGGGGAAAAAAAATTAAAATTGGGGGCCAAAATTTTTCGGGAAAAGGGACCAAACGGGGAGGGGGGTTCGCCGGGGGGGGTAAAAAACCAAAAGCCCCCCCGGGACAGCCGCCCCCAAAAAGAAAAAAAAATTTTTTTAAACACGGAAGGAAATTCCCCAAAAAAAACGCCGCTTTAGTTTCATAAAATAAGAAACAAAACATCCCTTTTTTAAGGATGGGAAGGGAAAATTTACAAGTAAAAAAAAACCCGGAATGATGCTAGAAGGTTGATGTTTGTTTCCAGACAATTTTTTACCCCAAACCCAAAAAAAAAACCTTTAGGGGAAAATGGGGAAAAAACCCCAAATTCAAACAAAAAAAGTCGGGGGCAAAATAATATCCCAAATTTGTTAAACACCGAAGGAAATTAGACAGGGAGGAAAATCAAAAGGAGGGCAAAAATAAAAGCTGTCATATAAGGATAGGGGCAAATTTGGACCAAAGAAGAAAAAACTAATGGTTAGAATTGTAGGGGAGGTAGGGAAACCACTTCTTGGTGGAAAAAAAAAACAAAAAAAAAAGCATGTGGCTTATTACTAAAGAAAAACATCTTTTCCCAATAATTAATAAAGTAGGGAAAGCTAATTTAGCGGGTCTTTTTAAAATAAGAGTGAAAACCAGAAGAAATCAAGAAAGAAAGTACGGGGAAAACCCACTTTCCCCAAAACAAGGAAAATAACGCAAAAGTTACCCATATATGGTAGGAGGGAAGGTACTCGCCCAAAACAAAAAGGGGCCAATTCAGAAAAAGGGCGGAAACACTTTTAACAGGAGAGAACCCCATCCTTTTCCCGAAAAAAGACCCCAGAATAATTTAGAGAGGAAACTGGGCACCATAAAAAACAAAAACGCTTTTTCAGGCGTTAGACCCAAAAAACCGTGTAGGGGAGGTTACATATAGGTATCCGGAGAAAGTAAAGAATAATGCTAAAATTTTGAGAGAAATGGAACAGAAGGACATAAAGAAAATTACAGCTGCGTGGTTAAGCCCTTTTGTACGGTCGCCGAAGGGGGAAAAAAAGGGTGTCTAGATTATAAAAAAGTGAATCAACATTTACCCACTGATATCCCCCCCTACCTAAATTGGAAGATTTAGTAGAATCGGTGGGGGTATGAAACTATGCCCCTAGTATGAAAAATGGTATTTTAAGTAGTTAATGAAAGTAGTAAAGATTAAAAAATTTCAGTGAAGGAAATTTTATAGATTCAAAATCCCTTTGGATTTAAAATTTCAGTGCAGCATTTTTTTCTCGCAAATTGCCGATCCCAATCCTTTACTGAAAGAAAATTGGTTAAAAATTTTGGAGAAAATTTATCCCCAAAAATTTGGGAAAATTTTTTAAAAAAATTTTTGGAACTGACAATTTGGAGTCTAATTAAAATTGAAAAGAAAAAGGGAAAAAAAGGGAATTTTTTACAAGTAACAAAAACCCCCAAAAACCCAGGGAAAAATGGAACCAAAAAAGAAACCCCCCAAAAAAGGGAAAAGGAAGTTCTGGGTTTAGGGGTTTTTAAGTTTCAAGGGTTTTCCCAAGAAAAAGGTAACAAATTTTCCAACAAAAAAACCAGCAAATTTAGAAAAAAAGCATTCAAAATTTTAAAAAAAAAACTAATACCCCCTTTAACGGGCCCAAAAAATAAAACTTTTGTGGATAGTGTAGCCCCCAACCTAGGAAAGGAGTCGTATAGGATGGGCAAACCCAAGTACGGAGGGCCCCTTATTTGGCATTTTATACGAGAATCCATGATACGAATTAAATTTTGGGATTTTAAATTACAGTCAAAATTTACAATTTCCCGGGGTGGAAAAAAATCAAAAATTTCCCTACCCCCCTGGGCGGACAAAAAGGGGGGGGTTTTTTTGCCCCAGTAGGGGAAAACAAAGGGGCCAAGGGAAAAGTATCCCCACCTTTTTAAAAGGGTGGGGCCCCCCAATTGGGGGGTACAAATTTTTTATAAGGGAATTAAGATTGGGTGGGTCCTTTTGGGGGGGTTTTTTAAAAAAGGTTTTGGGAAAAACCTTGGGGTTTTTTTCTTGTAGGGGGTTAAAAACAACTTTTTTTTTTTTTTATGTTTTTTTTAAAAACCCTTTTTTTTTTGTTTTTTCTTTAAATTTTTCAAGCAGGGGACATGGGTTTTTTGACCTGGGGGTTTTGTTTCTTAATTTTTTTAGTTTAAAAACAGTTTTTTTTTTTGTTTTTTTTGGGGCCCGGAAAAATAATTTTTCCCTTATATTTTTGAACTTTTTTTAGAAACCCCCAAAAAATTTTTACGGGGGCCCCCCTGAAACCATTTTTCCAAAATGAAAAATTTTGACCAATAGAAAAGAAAGGGAAAAACCTTAGGAAAATTTTTTGAGAAGTTTCTCTTCTGTGGGGGAAAAAGGGGGAAAAAAAAAGAAAAAAGTTAGGAGCTTTAAAAAAAAAAGTCACAGGAGAACAAGGTTAAAAAGAACTTAGATCAAATGGAAAAAGGGGAAAAAACATTACAACCAAATTAGTAACCCCGTAAAATGTTGGGTAGGAAGAGGGGGTTGGAAAAAAAAAATAAAAAGGGAAAAACGGAAAGAGAGGAAAAATGTAAACAGAAGGCAAAACCCCCACAAAACCCCGAAAACGATAAGAATGAAGGGGAATTTAATTTAAAAACCCCAAAGTTGATAACAATAAAAATTTATGTTTTCCTAGGAATGAAACACGGCTTTTAAAACCCTAAGGATCCCTATTTCAAAAATCAATAAGAAAAAAACTATTTTTTTTTAAAAACCGAAAAAGGGGGAAGGGAAAATTAGGAATTTTGGGGGAAAGTCAAAGGGGAAATGTTGGATTAACAAAATGCAAAAAATCCAAGTTTGTAAAATTAGGAGGTAAATTAGATAACAACTACACCCCCGGATACCGAGATTAAACCCAAAAGACATTTTTTTTCCCTTTTTTTAAAAAGGGGGGAAAACCGGGAATAAAAAATTTAAATATGCATTTATTTTGGGACCCAACTGTTATGGTTCGGGTTTTCGCCCCAAAAATTAAAAGTTGGTAAAATTGAGATACAAATTGGAAAACAACACTCACAAGGAAAATTTAGAAAGGTGACCAAAAAGAAAAGTTTTAAAAAAAAAGGGGTTTTTAAAAAGGGGGCCCTTTTTTTTAAAAAACTAAAAAAAGGAAAATAGGACTCAGGAAAAGGGGGACCCAAATTTTTTTTTTTGATAGTCCAAGGTTATTAGGGGAATTAAAAATTGACCGAATGAAAAAAAGGGCCAAGAAATTATCAGAAAAACAAATTTTGGGGGGTGGAAAAGGGGGGAGAAAAATAATTGAAAAAGGGAAAAAAAAAAAAAAGAGAAAGGCGTGGGGAAAAGAAAAATTTGAGGGGCAATGAAACTTTAGTTAAATTTGGGGGAAAAAAAAGTAATATGAAAGAGGATTTAATGTTAGAAAATTTAATTGGGAAAAATTGCCCGGGGGGGGAGCAAAAAAGCAATTGAACAAACGGGGTGGGTTTGGGAACCCCGAGTGTTTGGAAGGAAAAAATTGGGCCCCCCCGAAGGGAAAGGGGGAAAATTTTAAAAAGGGGAAAACAAGATAAAAAGTTTTTTAAAAAAGGAAAAAAAATTTCTTCCCACCCTTTTTAGTGAAAAAAAAATTTAAATCCCCAGAAGACGGATGGGTTTTCATTTTTTGGGTTTAGAGGGAAAGTTTCATAATAAAAACCCCATTTATAAATTTTTTTTTTGCCTTTTGGGAAGAGAAGGAGATCCCAAAAGGGGGGCCTTATCCCAAATTAGGGAGGGGGGGGATGGTGGTTTTTACGTGTAGGATTGGGGAAAAAAAAAAATTGAAATTTTTTAAAAAGTAGTTCGTAAGGGGGGGGGGGGGGGGGTTTTTTTTGGGGGGGCAAATAAGGGAAGGAGAATTATTTAAGGAGAAAATACTTAAAAAGGGATTTAAAGGTTAAATTCTCGGTGAAAGGAAAAAAGAAATATATTAAATTTTTTTTAAAATTCAGGAAAAAGGATTTTGGGGGGATAAAAAAAATTTTTTTGGGGGAAAAAGCCAAGGGTTTTATGTTGGGGGTTTAAATTTTTAAATTTTTTTTTTTTTTAAACGGGGGGCTTTTGGGCCAGGTAAGGGAATTTTTTGGGGGGAAAAGTATTTTAACGGAGAAAAAAAAGGGAAAAAAAAAAAAAGTTAAAAAGTAACATTTTTTTTCCCCCCCCCCGGAACCTGGTTAGGAGAAAGTTATATTTAAGAGTAGTAATAGCCACGTAGCAAAACGAAGTGAGAAGGGAGTTCCACATTAGGATAACCTTAGAAGCAGCCAGACGCCCGCGGATTAAGTCGCCTGTGGGGAGGTGTATTCTCGCCCTTGTAAAGGGCCCCAAAGGGTAGGAGCCGTTGGCGGACCTGGTGGCCAAGCGGTCACGAATTAGCGGGGGTGCAACTACAGCGTATTACAGCCAGCCGTGTGAGGCCAAGGAGAGAGAAGGGAACAGAAAAATGAGTGAGGGAAACTTTGGAAGGGATAGACTACATTAGTATTAGGACAACGGCTTGAGCACTGTATGTGGTATCGTTAAAGTGGAAAAACAGTGGCGACTGAAGTTACCAGAGATAGTAAACTACATTAGGATGACGACTGAGCACTACGCGTGCGTATCGTTAGGGGATAAGGAAACTTAAAATTTAAGAAAATTTAGAATGTATAATTATTATAATATTACAAGCAAGGGAGAAATATATTAATGATTATTTTATTAACGAATTATTATTTAGATCCAAACAGTACCTACCTTTTTTTCTCACATCTTTTATTTTATTCTTTTATACTTTTTTTTCCCACTTGATGTGGGTGGTGGCAGCAGAGTAACCAGGACTGAGAGTAAAACATACAATGGGGGCACTACATTTACTCTTTCATCCCTTTACTGGTAAATCTGGAACTCTCTTCCTGTTTCTATTTTTCCACCTTCCTACGACTTAAATTTTTTCAAGAGAAGAGTGACAAGACACCTCCCGAACAAAATTGGCCCACCCACTTTCTTTATTCTCTTACTCTCTTCTTTATAGGACTGGAAACAAAGTGGTCTTTGTGTTACCTCTTTTTGTTGTGGCCTTGGCCAGTCCTTTGTGAAAGCTCATTGAGAGAATGTCTCTCAGAATCCATTAAGGCAAACAAAAAGCATAATCCCAATTGTGTAGAGAATTATGGTCCTAGTGTAAATATTTTGGTAAATTTTTACACTAGGACCGAAATTCCCTACACAATTGGGAGTATGGTTTCTGTTTACCTTATTGAATTCTAAAAAAACATCTCTATGAGATTTCCGTCTCAAATCACTACTTTTGGAGATATAAGATATTTTTAATAGGAAGGAGATCCGAGTGTATAGAAGATATAAAAATAAAAAAAAACCCTAACCCCCCACCATTTGACTCACAAACCCAAAACCAAATCCAACCTAACCCACGCTTTAAAATCCTAACTAAAGTAAAATCTGCATTAAAAAGTGTCCGTGGCAAGGGAAGAACAGAGGTGATGCAGGTCACAAGAGGGAAAAGAGTGAGGCGCACGTAAACACTTGTCTCTCGCCCCCCTATGAACAACATGTCATTATCTCCAAAAGTAATGATTTGCGACGGAAGCTCATTGAGAGAATGTTTCCTAGAATCCAATAAGGTAAACAGAAACCACACTCCCAATTGTGTAGGAAATTTCAGTCCTGGTGTAAAATAATACCAAAATTTACCTAGGCGGGTAGACCTACAAGTGGTAGTTCCTGAAATACTCCTAAATATCAGATATACAAGTTCAGGATACTTAGAACCACCGATCATTAATTTGGTAAAATTCTAGTACTTTCCTGCCCTTATTAGTGGACTTTTTTCCTCCAGACCTTTACAGATTCCTTCAAATACCTCTAAAACGTAATTATAAAGTGAGGGAGAGGTAAAAAAATAGAAGAAAAAAATTACTAACCTAACCTAACGCAACCTGGTAAAATTCTAGTTCTTTCTCGACCTTAGGTTTCGCTAGGAGGTTATTGGAAAGGTTATGTTAGGTTATAGTGAGGTTAGGTTAGTATTTTTTTTTTCTCTCTCCCCTACTTTATAATTACGTTTTAGAGGTATCTGAAGGTCTGGAGGAAAAAAGCCCACTAATAAGGGCAGGAAAGGACTCTAAAATCTTACCATAATTTACCAAAACTGCATGAATAGCGATATTTTCGTCAATAAATTGGCGGGATGCTGAGAAACCAAAATGTACCTTCTATCTGTGATGAAAAGATGCTGCGCCGCTCATCAATACAGGTTGAGTATGTGCCACTTATTTCTTCTTTATTTACCTGTCTGACAATACGGAGACAAGTGCTTACACATGTCTATGAATATCGACCCAAAATTTCAAAACAAAATGAAAACATCTCATCCCAGCCGACTGACAAGGACACGAAGCTTGAAAGCTGTGTCAGGTGACTGTACATGAATATAAATATTATTGTTTTATACACCTGCTCCATACCTTTTTTTGATTAATGCATTTTAACCATAAAATAAAATGTATGACACTGTAGGTAATATCAACCAGATTCAACTAATATATGTTTAATATGCTTTATATGTTCACAAGCAGCGGTGGACCACCACGACTGTGAGGCATGACCTTCTAAACTTGAAACAAGTAAACAAGAAACAAGTAATGGACCCGCTTATACTCACACCTGAATTGAATTGAATTGAATTGAATGGTTGTGTGGGTTGTCACTACCTTAGATAACAGTGAAGTCGCCAGTTCTACGTTTCTTTGTTATTTACAGACGTGTGGTGGCGTTAATACTTACATTTGTAGTACATCCATGGTTTCAGGAAAGTTAGAAGGGGCTATCTGGAAAGTCTGTGTCATTTTGTGTCTTCATCTGCGTCATATTAGGGCTATAAATGAACAAATTACAAAAATAAAACAGAGTGGCGACCTCACTATACCTACTACAGTAAAGTCGCCAGCTAGTATTTTAACCCAACAGTTGAGTCGCCACTCTGGGCAGACATTCAGGCATTCAGACATTTGACATTTTGACATTTGTGGCAATTAGGTACCATTCCTCCTGACTGGAAAGGGCTGGGGCTGGTCGTCCCTATCTGGAAAGGGAAAGGGGACCGTCAGGACTGCAACAATTACCGCGGTATTACACTGCTCGCGTACCAGCAAGGTGCTTGCCCATCTATTGCTGACACGAATTCGCAGTCATCTGGTGAAGCATCAGAGACCTCAGCAGTCTGGGTTAACGCCTGGTAAGTCAACAACGGACTGTATCCTAGCGCTTCGTGTCCTGGTGGAACTCCGACGTGAGTTTCGACAGGGGATGCTTGCAGCCTATGTTGATCTCAAGAAAGCGTTTGACTCAGTGCATCGTGAGTCACTCTGGGATCTTCTGCGACTTCGAGGGATTCCAGCAAGGACTATTGGTTTGATAACTGGTCTTATTCTGGGACTGAGAGTGCTGGTGAAGCGTGAGGCAGGTGTATCCAGCTTCTTTCCTGTGAATACAGGAGTGAGGCAAGGGTGCGTCCCTGCCCATCACTTTTCAAACGCTTGTATGGACTGGGTATTGGGACAAGGTTTGTAGATCAAAGTGATTGTGGAGCATCCGTCGGCAACACCAGATCATGCTCTTGTTTTGGCCGATGATGCAGTAATCTTGCTGAGTCGCTGGAGGTCCTGGTGATGGCTCTCGAGGCGCTGCACGAGGAGGCAAAGCCTTTGGGACTTGAGGTCTCCTGGCTCAAGACCAAGGTCCAGGTGTTTGGAGACTTACTAGATGAAGCAGTACAGTCTGTTTCATGCGTGTGGCGAGGGCATTGAGATCTTGGAAAGTTTTACATACCTTGGTAGTGCAGTCCATAATGACGGCGGGTCACGTCAAGAAGTCTTACGCGGATTGGCATAGTCCACGCTCATACACGCTGAGTATGGACTCGCTCAGCGGGAGAATTTGGCGTCGTCGGTACCTGTGTAGGAGGACAAAGATCCGGATCTTCAAGTCGCTTGTGATCCCTGTCTTACTCTATGGTTGTGAGACATGGACACTAATAGTGACTTGAAGAGACGAATCAATGCCTTTGGGTAATAAGTGTCTTCGCAGGATCATGGGGTATCGCTGGATGATTACGTGTCAAATCAGCGATTGCACCGTGAGACTGAATCGAGGCCTATTACCTGCATAGTCCGTCCAGCGCCAACTTCGGCTATATGGGCATGTGGCACGCTACCCTGAAACCGATCCTTCCCATCGGGTTGTATCTGTAAAAGACAATCCGGCGTGGAGGAGGCCAAGGGGGCGCCCACAAGGCTCGTGGCTGGGGCAAGTTGATGCTTCTTGTCGAGAGCTGCTTGGTATGGGAAAGGAGCTGCATGGGAACTCGCGCGTGGTGACCCCCGGGAGTGGCGTCGTAGGGTGGGCGAGGCGACGCGCCCCCAGGCGTATGCCCCCGATGATTGATTGAATGTATTTAGTGCCCAGCTCTGGCTGTATGAGTGGATCCCACCCAAACATGTTAGGCATACTCCATCCATACATGGGCGGATAAGGTCCCTGTACAGAGCAAGCAACTGGAAGGGAGAAGCAAATGAACGCAGACGCCACAGGACACCTAACTTCTTAGAATCTTTTTAATTATTGTCCAGGAATGTTCATTGTAGAAGAGGAGACAGCTGAGTGTAATTTCAGAAGACTGTATAGTTGTTTGGGAGGTTATATCGAGTATAATAGGTGAAGAAATTCGGTTCTTGGGGCATTGAACAAAACAAAGTTTGCTCTACCCCAATCAGAAATTATAGAAAGATCAAAAGTTAGGCGTTCTGTGGCATCTCTCCGTGAATCACTAATTGCTCTTGTTGAGTTGGACGTCTAATGAACGACGTTGAAAAATGCAGGGTAGTAGCTACTACGTGGTGGATAACTAATAAACATCAGCGTAGGAGTGAATATGGGCCTTGCTTTAGACTTAGATCACTAATGAATGATAGAAGAGAGTGGGTGATAGGACAAAACCCTGAGGACCACTACTATTGAGAGACTTAGGAGAGGAACAATGACCGTCTATACAGTAGCTGCAATAGAACGGTTTGAAAGGAAACTTAGATGAAGCTTCAGAGAGAAGGATAGAACCGAGAGAGGGTTTAGTTTATAAATAAAAAAAATTTGCCACACTCAATCGAAAGTTTTTGATATGTGAAGGGTAACAACAAAAGTTTCACTGAAGCCCCTTAAGGAGGATGACCAAGTTTCAGTTAGGAAAGCTAGAACATAAGAACATAAGGACATAAGAAAATAAGGAAGCTACAAGAGGCCGTGAGACCTACACGTGGTAGTTCCTGTTAATTAACACTATATACCTACATCCACCTTTCATTCCCATCCATAAAGCTGTCTAGCCTACTTTCAAAATTTCCTATTGACTCCGCACATAACCACCTGACGACTGAATCCATTCCAATCATTTACCATCCTATTTGTGAACCAGTTTCTCCCTATTTATTTTATATATCTACGCTTTTCCAGTTTGAATTCGTTACTTACATAAGAAGTTACTTATAAGACTACAAGAAGTCTACCCTGCTTACTAGCCGTAAGAACTTTTCCTACATCTCTTTTATTGTATGCCTTAAAGTGAGGCTTAAACCACTTAAAGATTTCTATCAAATCGCCCCTTAAAGGTGCGTCCACACTAGGCATTACGTTGCGCATTACGATGCGCATTATGATGCGGGAACTCGATTTTCGTGTTGAGTGATACGGAAAAGTAATGCGGGAGGCAAATCTAGCGCGGGGCATTTCTGCAACGTAATGCGCGCATCATATCGTCAGCTGTCGTGTCTGCTATTTCTTTTTTATTATCAAAGGCTTATTACTATTATTTACAAGAATTTCTCTTACTATTTAAGGATCATAATAATTATTACAAGGATCTTTCTTTGTATGCGAGGCTTATATTGTCATTATCTGGCTCTCACTGGTACAAGTCAGGCAATGTTATGATGATTCAGCAGTAAACTCCCGCCCGCACCATGTGCTGCGGGCAGTAATGCGCGCATCGTAATGCCTAGTGTGGACACACACCCGTTCTGCATCACTTCCGCATCACGTAATGCGCATTGTAATGCGCAACGTAATGCCTAGTGTGGACGCATCTTTACTCTTCACCTCTCGAGTGAGTGTAAATTTAATAACTTCAATTAATCTCCTCTCATAACTAAAGTTACGTATCCCCTGTTATACTTTACATTATTATTTTAGTCATCCTTCCCCAGGGGCCAGATCCAGCAAAAAAGCGTAAGTCAAGTGGCGTAAGTATGGCGTAAATGCTACTCCGACGCAACCCTCGCCCCCCCCCCCCCCCTGCGCCGAGGCTGTTTGAATAATCCGCCGAAGATGGCCTTACGCCGGGCGTAAGGAGGAGTATCTCGGAGTATCTCGACAGAGACAGCTGATTGGCGGGCGAATACAACGACGTCATCCTCGATAATAGCGAATCACAGCAGTGATTTATATTATCTATTCAGATCTATCAGCCAATCACAAGGTTTCCACGAGACAAATAGTGTTTACAAACATTACTCAGCTGATTACTCACTGGCCTCTGCTTGACACACAATCGTATGTGCTCCCGGTGATTA
>JACEEZ010021846.1:54318-71379 GCA_016584305.1 Chionoecetes opilio | reverse complement strand
CAATTTCGGGGACAACTAGGGGGGGGGGGTAAACTCCGTAGGATGCTTTACCCCGGCCCCGAATATTTCATCAATTGGTTGCCATGGCAACAGTGTTCGAATTTTCCCCCAAAATTTCATCCACAATTAAATCGGTTCTTCCTTATACCAAATAGACTTGGTATACCAAGTTTGGTCCAAATCTATTCATAACTTTTCGAGAAATCCTGTACACTAACAAACAAACAATCAAACAAACAGACATATCGGGGTGAAAACATAACCTCCCTCCAACTTCGTTGGCGGAGGTAATAAGGGGCAGATATCATAATTAACCATAAAATCATATACTTCAAGGGCGTTAAGAGGCAGACATTCTGAGTGACCTAATCGTATCATTCAGGGATAATGAGATCGGTACCTCTGCTACTCTTTTCTACCGAAATTCTCGTCCCGACACAAACCGGGAACTCTTGCCAATGGTAATGGATAGGTTAGTAGGATAGTATGGGAAAGATACCGGTAAAAATGGACGAGGACTGCGCAGTCATTTTCTGAGACAATGACTAATTTTCCCTTGGGTAAAATTAGTGCTTTTGATAAAAATGGACGAGGACTGCGCGGTAATTTTCTGAGACTGACTAATTTTTCCTTGGGTAAAATTAGTGCGTTTGATGAAAATGGACGAGGACTGCGCGGTCATTTTCTGAGACACTGACTTTTCCTTGGGTAAATTTAGTGTTTTGATAAAAATGGCGAGGACGCGCGGTCATTTTCTGCGACACTGACTAGATTTTCCTTGCCTAGAATTTGTGCTTTTGATAAAAATGGACGAGGACTGCGCGGTCATTTATTGAGACACTGACTAGTTTTTCCTTGCCTAAAATTAGTGCGTTTGATGAAAATGGACGAGGACTGCGCGGTCATTTTCTGAGACACTGACTTTTCCTTGGGTAAATTTAGTGTTTTTGATAAAAATGGACGAGGACTGCGCGGTCATTTTCTGCGACACTGACTAGATTTTCCTTGCCTAAAATTTGTGCTTTTGATAAAAATGGACGAGGACTGCGCGGTCACTTATTGAGACACTGACTAGTTTTTCCTTGCCTAAAATTAGTGCTTATGGTAAAAATGGACGAGGACTGCGCGGTCATTTTCTGAGACACTGACTAGTTTTTCCTTGCCTAAAATTAGTGCTTTTGGTCAAAATGGACGATGACTGCGCGGTCATTTACTGAGACACGACTTTTTTGCCTTGCTAAAATTAGTGTTTTTGTCAAAATGGACGGGGGACTGCCCCGGTCATTTTCTGAGACACTGACTTTTTTTGCCTTGCCTAAGATGAGTGTTTTTTCAGATGGATGGAACCAAATCTAACCTCCTAACGTGAGGGCTTCGCCCCCCTCGACCCCCCGGCGAGATTATGAACCTAACCTAACCTCCTATATGGTTGAGGGGCCCATGGAAAGGGAGTTGTGTCTGTATGAGTATTAGTCTAAGATAACTATATCATTTCTACAATATGTATATAAGTTTTAAGGGTTACGCGGAAGTGTATTAATACTGTACAGTATATTAAACAAAAATTAATATAGAAAACGTATGTGGTAACGGTGATAGCGACCGCGCAGGTCTCGTCCATTATAACTGAAAAACCAACCGAGAAGTCTTGCCGACATGAAAGTTTTCGGCGAGTTCCACTTGTAATAGGTGCATATGGAAGAGTAAAAATTATTTCGTTATTAGACAAGTTTTTCGCTTGTTCCTAAACATTTTAAAACTAGTTTCATATAATACATGGACATTGGTTACGTAACATGCCAAAACCCCAGACCCCGCCATCACTAAACTAACCTCGGCTTAACTAACCCCCGATATTCAATCAAAGTTTAGCCGAGGTTAGTTTAGTGATGCCCCATCACTAAACTAACCTCGGCTAAACTAACCCGCGATATTCAATCAAAGTTTAGCCGAGGTTAGTTTAGTGATGCCCCATCACTAAAATAACCTCGGCTAAACTAACCCCCGATATTCAATCAAAGTTTAGCCGAGGTTAGTTTAGTGATGCCCCATCACTAAACTAACCTCGGCTAAACTAACCCCCAATATTCAATCAAAGTTTAGTCGAGGTTAGTTTAGTGATGCCCCATCACTAAAATAACCTCGGCTAAACTAACCCCCGATATTCAATCCCTGGATTCTGAAACACGGGTACAAGCTGTTAAAATATAGATTGGGTACTTTTATTTTAATATATAGACTTGGAACTGTCGCTTAATAGGAACTCTCGCCGACGTAAAAAAATGGAACATTCTCCGACGGTGGCGAGTATTCCGTTGCGGGGACAATTCCAGGTACCATTAAAGGCTGGCAAACGTGACCTAACTACCATTCATGCAGGGCCAATGAGGGTCAAGCGTCCTGCGTGACCTAACCATAGTGCAGAGTCACTGCAGGGGCAGGCATCAAAACAAAAGTTTCATTCACAAAAACGTCCAAATTACGATAGTGAAACAACATTAATCTAGTCGTAGGATGCCAACCTCGCCTCGTCCCACAACAATAGACTAGGTGACTGAGCTCGATCTGCCATCTGGTGGTCGTCTGGGAACTACCCGGGCAGCTAGAATGTCGGGTCTCGGGGTGTCGGGCTCGACTTATTTTCTACTATTCCCTACCAAACCCGCTACAATTAAGTGTTGTCCCTGGTCAACAAGGCTTTTGCAAAATGGAAATATACGAGTTTTTCATTATTCATGGCGTTATAATAGGATTGTTGGCAAAATAAAGCATTCGATCACAGGTGTCCTACAAAAATTCTACTAAATACTGTAAAAGGGAAAGCTTCAAGGCGGGTGCATGGGTTTTAAAATTACCTCCATGTATGCAAAAGAGAAGGTAATATTAACCATGCATCCGCCCTTTAAGATTCCTTACAGTATTAGTAGAATGTTGTAGGACACCTGTGATCGAATGCTTCTATTTTGCCAACAATCCTCGTTATAACACCATGAATAATGTAAAACTCGTATATTTCCATTTTGCATAAGCCTATGTTGACCATGACAACACTTAATTGTAGCTGGTTTGGTAGAGAATAATAGAAAATACGTCGAGCCCGACACCCCGAGACCCGACATTCTAGCTGCCCGGGTAGTTCCCAGACGGCCACCAGATGGCAGATCGAGCTCAGTCACCTAGTCTATTCCGCTCAGGACTCCACTAGTGGTCTAAAAAACCGGTTCTGCCCAATAACGAACTAATACACCAAAAACACCGATGGCAGTCCTTACGGCCGAAGCGGCCTCCCTACCGAAGCTTGTATCTCTTAAACATTTGTAAACATACGCCGCTGGCGGCTACCAATAGGCTTATATTTCAATCCTTACCTCGGTGGTATATATAAAGTCAAAATTTACTGTGATTTGGCATATTTTCGGATATTTCCAAGATGTGGCACATTTTCGGATATATTTGGAACATAATTTTAGTATATTTTTTGCCAGATATGTACATTAGGTCCTAATAAAGCCGCAGGCACCACCAGAATTTAATTACGAGTAATATATATTAACGTAGGTGGATTGTTTCGATTAATTATATAATTATATATACGTATATAATTACCCAGCAAACACAAAGACGGAGGGCCTCCGGAGGCCCTCCGTATGTCTTACCGGCGGCCCGACGGAAGTGTACGACGTAGGGCCGCTGGGGATTTGCTCAGAGGCTCACCGGCGGGCCGCTCCCAGCGGCCCGCCGTAGGGCATTTGCCCATTTGCCGCTGTTATATTAACTGATTGAGGAATTTTATGGTTTATACTTTCTAAGTATATTGCAGATATAGTAATGTTTTAAGGGGTGTTGCACAACCCATTAGCCGATTAAAAGACTAATGGACTGTTCAACACTTATAAAAACATTACTATATCTGCAATATACTTAGAAAGTATAACCATAAAATTTTCCTGTCGTTACCAGTTAATACGATGAAAAGGAGATCATAATTGCTACGGACATTGTTATTTCATAAGTACAAAAACATTTTCGTTTTTGGGTTTATAATATATAATGCTGGTGTACGTGGAACACTGTACAGCCATGTAGAAGGATATTTATTGCGGCGAACAAACATAAAAACATCCACCCGCTTGTGCGCTTTCCAAGTAACTGATTTGAAGTGATTCACCGAGTCACTGACACAACGCTGCCGAGGAATTCCTAAAAAAGCGTGTCGTATGCAATCATTTATATTATCAGTCTATTTCGATATAATGAAGGAGCGAAAACATGTTATAACTAAGTTCTCATTATGTTATCGACTGATTAAGGGTGATAATTTAGGCCCTTTGTGGGTTTTTAACCCTTTGTAATGGCTATCGTACGTCTGGCAGTTTAGTGCATTGATAGCAGGGAATTCAAATAATATTCTGTTCTAAATCATGATATTATCCATGTTAATTCTCCATCATCTACATATTCCTTAGTAGGTGTACCGATGAGTATTGATATGTGTTGATAATATGTTGGAAATGATAGAAATAAGGGAAAATATGACCTTGTGCACATGTTATCCCGTAATCTTTGCTCGGTTAATTAATAAAATGTTATTTTTATATGATACTAGCTACACACATAAACTAACTGATAACCTTTTTCCATGTGAACTCCTTCCTATGTACGTATCTCATCTTTATTTCTATGTATCTCTGGGTGTTCCTGATTAAGCTGGAAATATTTGAAATAAACTGATATATGATAATTTCTATAAACTATTATAAAAACTTCTATAGCAATTTTTAATAGCTTGAACAGGCCTAATAATAGTGATGGTACCGATATTGAGATACTATGTATATTACTGTGTTAATATATATAATATGATATGAATATTTCCCACTTACAAATACGTACCAGCGCCCAGCGGGCCTCCGGAGGATTGACGTCAAGTTGCCGCTGCTTGTCACTACTGATGTAATACTACAGCAAGATAATCATATAACTGTTGTTTCAAAATGTTTACACATAAAAATATTCAATTCTTCAAATTCTGTACATTAATTTCAACATAGTAAGTTTTCCCGCCCGAAAATACACCAGCGGCCCTTCGGAGGGCTGACGGAGGTAAATTTGCCGCCGGCGGCCGCCGTTCGCCGCTCTACAGCCTACGTAGGCCCGCCGGTGATGGTTAGCTGGGTATAATAGCTATTAAAATTTAAAATGCCTATATTTAAAAAAAAAAACTATACGTGCTACAGAAAAAGCAATGCCATTTTTGAAATCAGCAGCAAAAATGCTTTCCAACCCACACACAATGAACTCTTCGACTCAACACACCCACTGTATAGCCGTGTAATACACTACACGCCGTCCCCAACACACTCGTCGACTCAACACACCCACTGTGTAGCCGTGTAATACACTACACGCCGTCCCCAACACACTCGTCGACTCAACACACTGTGTAGGCGCGATACACATTAGTACACAGTCTCTCTCTCAAGGGGCGCCGCCCTTTGCGCCGTGACCCTACCCCACATGCAGTCGCCGCCACTGAGCTATGAAGGCCACGCCGTGCCCAACAGGCCCACTCATGCCAGACTGCGGCAGACTTGTTGTGACACACCAAGGCAGACTGCCTTGTATGGCAGTCTGCATCACAAACCAGTCAACACTCCCTTGGCTGCCACACTGTCTGCCTTCCCGCCCGCATATTTTCCAACTCTATGTTAATTCTAACTAACTAATTCTAATTAACTCTATTCTAGTTAATGCTAGTATGTGGTTTCCGAGTAATGACGTTTGACTGTAGCTCCAAAACTAACCATAGGATTTTCTCGAAAGTACCTTCATTGTGATTCCCACACACACATGGTTTACCTTACTTACCAATCCATTTTTTTGGAGAAGGGGCCAGGTCCTCCTGCTGAACCTCAGGCTCCGCTAACATCTGTTCGTCAGCCTCGTACTCTGGCTAAAACATATAGGGTTGGGCTCCCATCACAATCTGAGGTTCGTTTTCCTCATATACGCGACCAGCGTCATTTCTTTCGGTCTCAGATTGAGCATCGTACTCTAGATCTGTCACAGCGACAGATTCACTGTCTGATACCGAAGTACAATCGCTCATCATAACATTTGCTGACAGGTGTCAGACAGATGTTTACATTGGAGCGTTCCTTCCGTGACGTCATCAATAACATTCGTAGCCCTGTTGGAGGGAAGAAATTTGTTTTCGCGCGACTTTTTACAAAAGTCGTCTTTTATGCGGAAATAAGGCCTGGAAATCAATTATTTTTGGTGGATTAGGTGTTTTGAATGATCATTCAACATATTTATACAAAAAAAATGGTTCTGGATAATTACTTTAAGGCCTTGAGCACGGGCTCCCCACACTGGCACATCACCACTACGGCACACACACACTCAGGCACATGTGGAATAACACAATCACATCCTTTCCAAACTATAATTGTACTAGGTAAGACTACAGAGACAGCCTCACGCCCACCGAACACAGGCCCGGCCCACTTCGCCCGAGCCCGCACCCCCTAAATGTTCCTCCACTGCAACTGCAGTCACTGTTATGCGTCTTATGCCATACCAGAGTCACCACAATCAACACACTAAGCCACCGGGCGGCGGAAAAAGGCGGCACTGGTTAACCCTCAAGGCCCCGCCCGACGCACGCCCGCCAAACACCAGCCGGCTGCTACCTTTCACCCAAGCGCCGTTAGCCCCCAGGGGACAATACCTCTACCCTGTGAAACTCGCCTGTGAAACCACCATAGCCCTACCCTGCTCCCTGGCGAGTGGCGTTTCCTCCGAGCGGCACCTGCCGGATATCCTTTCCAAGCGCTGATCCTCCCTGCCTGACCTCTGGCTCCTTGTGGTTTGGTCTCGGCCTGGGTCTGGCCACAACACCCGGCTTCCCCTTCGAACTTGAGCTCGAGTTGTCTCTCAGGAGCGCGTTCGTAACACTGCTCTCCCCTCACAAAAACTAGCCGACCTCGGCCAGCCAAAACTAAAAAGAAATAGAAAAAATCATAATACATGGCTACATGCACATATAACACAAAATCCTCATATGAAGGCAACTCGCCCCATCATTAAACAAACCACCTTTTACCAAACGTTACCACTCCAAAGCTTCACAACTGCAAGTCCCTCCATCGCCATCCATCAGGCGTCACTGCAGTGTTGGAAAGTCACACCAGGCCGCCCTCCTCTTCCACGCGAGACACACCAGCAGGAACACAGCTGCTACCTCAACCAGGCGCCACAACACAGCGGCCGCCACAGGTCACAGGGGGACGTACTTCTCTTCTTTCGGTGGTTCCATGCCGAGGCAAAGTGAGCGGGTTTCTTGCCCTTCCACAGTGGGCTCTTGACCCGCACCCGTCTGGGCGTCAGGCCACCAACCAGGCCTTTCACGCCGCGCAGGCCAGCACCAAGGCCCTTCCTGCCTTTTACGCCTTTTCTGCAGCGCCGGCCACCGCCAAGGCCCTTCCTGCCTTTTACGCCTCTCCCCAGCGCTGCGACTCGGGCCCGACAGGCCTTCCACGACACAGGCGCATCCAGCTCCCGCGGCCTGTGTCGCAAGTCGCCACATTCCTGACGTGCACTCGGGCCCGCACGACGAGGCGGAGGCTCGCGTGAACTAGGTGGGTGGGTAGCGAGAGGGGTAGGCCTACGCTCTCCTTACACTCCAAAACACGAACCACCTCACACTCACAGGCCGCGGCCGCGCTCTCCCCCCCAGACTCGTCCTTCACAATCACACCCACGACTGGGTCACAAGCCGCGGCCCCAGCGCTAGCCACACGCTCAGACATATCACCCACATCAACTGGTACCGAGGTAGGTTCCTCTGCTGCCGCCTACTCGCTGGGTTCGAGGCTGGTTAGAGGAACCAGCCCCATGTCGCCCGCGTCCTCCTCCTCCGGCCAGAAAGCGCGTTCCTCGACATCCTCACTGCCACACGGCTCTGGCGTCAAGACGTCTCTCTCGGTGCCATCCTCCCAACTGTAGTGGCCTGGACCCTCATTTATCAGCCTTGCCTGGGCGTCGAACCTTTCACACACCTGCGTGTTAACCCTGTCAATAGCTTCTGTTTGTCTGGCAATGGCTTCTGTTTGAGCCCGTGTCATTTCCGCCTGTGCTCGTAATGCCCCCAAGATGTCAGCCAGAGTTGGTTGTTCAACACCTCCGAGCTCCATGGTGTGCCGTATCCCTTGGCGTGCCTGCCATACCTCTAGACCCGTGCCCATACCTCACTGGCCCTCACTCTACGGCGCCGACCAGAGCACACAACAACATCCCACTACTGACACCATTGTTACAAACCCGCTCCCACAGCCGCCCAACTAACTTGCCTCCTTTCCTGGGCTGGCCTCAGTCTCATGGGGATGAGGGGCTGAGTCCGATTATGTGTCTAATTGGGACCGAAGACATTGAATACCCTTAAGGCCTTGAGCACGGACTCTCCACACTGGCACATCACCACCACGGCACACACACACTCAGGCACATGCGGAATAACACAATCACATCCTTTCCAGACTATAATATTGTACTAGGTAAGACTACAGAGACAGCCTCACGCCCACCGAACACAGGCCCGGTCACTTCTCGACCGTCGCAGCCCTAAATGTTCCTCCACTGCAACTGCAGTTAGTGTTATGCGTCTTATGTCATACCAGATCGAGTCACCACAATCAACACACTAAGCCACCGGGCGGCGGAAAAAGGCGGCACTGGTTAACCCTCACAGCCCCGCCCGACGCACGCCCACCAAACACCAGCCGGCTGCTACCTTTCACCCAGACGCCGTTAGCCCCCAGGGGACAATGCCTCTACCCTGTGAGACTCGCCTGTGAAACCACCATAGCCCTACCCTGCTCCCTGGCGAGCGGCGTTTCCTCCGGGCGGCACCTGCCGGAAATCCTTTCCAAGCGCTGATCCTCCCTGCCCGGCCTCTGGCTCTTCGTGGTCTGGTCTCGGCCTGGGTCTGGCCACAACACCCGTCTTCCCCCTCGAACTTGAGCTCGAGTTGTCTCTCAGGAGCCCGTCAGGGTGGCTAGGTTGGTAGAGACGTGAGCTTGCAATGTGCAGCGTCCCTGTGCATTCGGTCAGCGTTCGAATCCGCCTAGTTCGTGCTGACGTGGCGACGCTTTGTATAGTCAATAACCTTGTAGTTGGTATTTTGAAAAGTGTCTGGGATAGGATAAAAACTTATTTATCTGTCCCCTCAGGAGTAGGGTCCCTGATAAGAGGGTACCGTCTTCATAGGCCCATTTTAACGCTACTGGGCCCATTTTAGTACCAGCGCCTCGCTGTTCCCCCAAGACCCGCGGAAGTTCTCAGGCATGACCCCGCGTATATCATGTTATAATGTTAAAGGATATACGTTTTTTGGGAAAGTTGTTCTAAAAGAATCACAAAACACAGTAAAACCTTTAAATAAAGGCTTATGAGACTGAAGAAAAAGCGAACTTAAAATTCACTTAAAAACACGTCGTCATGTAAAACTTTGTGGGACAACTTATATGGGAAGATTCTATAGAACAGAATTTGATTAGCTTTCCATTGCATATTTCGTTTCTGATACATGCAAAAGTACCATGCAAATATTAGCTTTAAAACTAAATAAATTCCCGTGGCGGCCCCGCCTCTCTCTCTCTCTCTCCTTTTACGGAGAGAGAGAGAGAGAGAGAGAGAAGAAGAGAGAGAGAAGGGGAGAAGAGAGAAAAGGAGAGAGAGAGGAGAGAGAGAGAGAAAAGGAAGAGAGGAGAGAGAGAGAGAGAGAGAGAGAGAAGAGAGAAAAGGGAGAGAGAGGAGAAGAGAGAGAGAGAGAGAGAGAGAGAGGGAGAGAGAGGGGAAGGAGAGGAGAGAAAAGAGAGAGGAGAGAGAGAAGAGAGAGGAGAGAGAGGGAGAGGGAGGAGGAGAGAGAGGGGAGGGGAGAAGGAGAGGAGAGAAGAGGGGGGGCCGCCAGGAAATTTTATTTAGTTTAACGCAATTTTTGATGGTACTACTGTGTATCAAAAAACGAAATATGCAATAAAACTAAAAAAAATTCTGCTTCTTAGATATCTTCCTCATATAAGTTGTCCCACAAAGTTTTACTGAACGTTTTAACCCTTTCACGCACAAAAATTTTAAAAAAGTTTTTCCGCCCACTGCGACATCAGTCTGGGCTCTCTAAAGGCCCCCATCCACGTACTTTGGTCGTGATCTGATCCGCAGACCTGATCCGGGATACCCACCACCCACTAACATTCCGACCGCACCTAGGATCAATTCTTGGGTGAAGAAACGGTGGAGAGGGGTTCCCAAGGGTCTATGCAACGAGGATCGAATTACTTTTGAGGGAATTTTACCAAATAGAAGCGAAAACATCATCCGCGCTGCACCCAAATTTTTATAGAGGGATTTTTTTCTTAATATATTTCCGGAAACACTTCTCATATTTTTTTTTTTTTTTTTTTTTTTTTTTTCTGTTTCAACATTACCTCACTGTCGCCACTGTCCCGTCCCTTTAGTTTTTTCTACCAAAACTTAAATAAGCCCGCCCTTTTTTTCTTATATTTATCCATTTTTCTTTTTGTTTTTATTTTTTCCCCAAACATTCAGTTTTTTATATAATTGGTGAAATTTTTCCAAAAGTGCTTGTCATAAAGAAAAAATTCATTTTGGGGAATCCTCTCGTACGCTGTCGTGGCGAAACGAGGTTTTGGGGGCCCCACGATAGGGAAAACCCCAGGGCGACCGTTGAACCCGGGGAAAGTTTTGGAAAAAAACCAAACCTGCGGCGATCCACCGCTGCCCCGGCGAAAAGCAAAACACCCCACTCCCCCGATAATCTGGGTTGGATCCCCAACCAACCCAGGCCCTGACAGACGCACCTGGTGGGGGCCTTACCCCCCGAATGGCCGACTCCGCGAAGGGTTATCTTCAAAAACGAATTTTTTTTCCCCCCCCCAAAAACTTGGTTTAAGAGATATTTTCCTTTGAAAAAAAAATAACAAGAAATGCGAATGCGGAGTTTAAAAGTTGAAAAAAAATGAGTAAAAAAAAAAACTTAGCCCCACTTGAGCTCGGGGTTTTTGGTAAAGTTTTTTTAATGGTTTTTTTTTTTGGCCCAATAAAACTTTTTTGAGGATTCCAAGCAAAATAGAATTTTTTTTAAAAGGAGTGTTCGAAAAAATGGAGAAAATGAAACACTGTTGGAAAACGATTTCTTTTCAAGTATGGTTAAATCGGGGGTTAAAGGGACCACCCCCTGACAGGCCCCCTGCGAAGGGAGCTTTTGGACTGGGGGCCCTTATCACTTCAATTCAACCCGCACGAAGCGGTTGACAATTATTTAAATTTTATAAACCCCAGCCTATTTTTTAACCAAAAATTTTACCATTCCCGATAATAAAATTTTTTTTTTTTTGGCAAATTTTTTTAAAATGTTTTTTTTTACGCATTTCGCGTCAAAAGCCCCCAGTGTAGACGGGCCCGTTTTGGGGGCGCGATCGCTGTTCGTTTCGTGAAAGGGTTAAATGAATTTTAAGTTCATGCATATTTCTTCAGGTCTCATAATGACCTTTTATTTAATGGTTTTACTTTGTTTTTATGTAAAAATCTTATGAACAAACATTTGCGAAGATAACATTATCCCTTTTTATTTAAAAATGTGGAATTTAAAAAAACGCGGGGTATACCTTTAGAACTTCCCCGGGTCTTGGGGGGGAACGAAGAGGCCCTGGTATCAAGATGGCGCCCATAAATCAGTTTCGCTACTCTATTATTCAAGGTACTCTTCAGGAGCGCGTTCGTAACAATTGGGTATCTATAATAGAGGGGAAACGCCCTTCATAGGCCCTATGTTAAAAAGCTACTGGGCGCCATCTAGCGCCAGGGGCTCTTCGTTCACTCTAGACCGGGGAAGCCTCAGGGGATTCCCCCAGTATATCATGTTATACTATAAAAGGGTATCTGTTATCTTTGGAAATGCTTGTTCTATAAAATTATCAATAAAACAAGTAAAACCATTAAAAAAAGGTCATTATGAGATTTTGAAAATATTTGATGAACTTAAAACTATCGTCTGTAAAACTTTGTGGGGAAACTTATAAATGGTTTTCAATAGAAGCAGAATTTTTAGCCCATTTCTATATTTCGTTTTTGATAAATGCAGGTACATGTATTAAATTGCGTTTAAATAAAAAATCGCGGCGGCGAGAGAGATATGAGTGAGAGAGATACTTATGAGAGAGAGTACCAAAAACCTTTTAATTTCTCTCTCTCTTTCTCTCTTCTCTCATAGAACATAAGAACATAAGACATTAAGGAAGCTACAAGAGGCCGCGGGCCTCCACTGGTAGTTTCCTGTCCCCTAACACTACCTACCCTCCACCTTTCATCCCCATCCATGAACTTATTCCAGCTCCCCTTTAAAGCTACCTAATTGACTCCAGCACTAACTACCTGTCTACTGAGACAATTCCACTCATTCACCACCCTATGTGTGAAACCATGTTTTTTCCTATTTCCTTTTCTAATCTACGCTTTTCCCAGCTTGAATCCGTTACTTCTTGGTCTACCCTGGTTAAAAGCGTAAAAACTTTTCCTACCTCTCCTTTATAAATCCCTTTAGCCACTTAAAAACTTCTATCAGCTCGCCCCTTACTCTGCGTCTCTCGAGTGATGTAATTGTAATAACTTCAATCTCCTCTCAATACTACAGTTACGCATCACTTTTATCATTTTTGGTCTCCTTCTCTGCACTTTTTCTAACAACACTATATCCATCCTGTAATATTGAGACCAAAACTGAACTACTGCATAGTCTAGGTGAAGGCCTGACTAGAGCCAGATAAAGCTTTATAATAACTTCCGCACTTCTACTTTTAACACTTCTGGGTAATGAATCTAAATACTCTATTAGCTCTATCGGCCCTCAATACATTGTTTCCTAGGTCCGAGTTCTGGGCTCACCCTCACTCCAAGATCTTTTTCACCTTCTGATATTTTTCCAGCGATACTTGCTTATGGTGTATCTATACAGGGTGTTTTCTACAACATTCAGAACGCTATATTTATCAATATTAATTCCATCTGCCCATCTGACTGCCCCACTCGTTAGTTTATCTAGATAGTCTCCCTGCAATATTGGTTTTACGTCAGACTGCGCTGAATCCAATAATCCTACCTAACCTTCAGTATCTCAGCAAACTTGCTGATACACTGCTAATCCCACTATCCACCTCGGTTGATGTAAATCAAAAATAGTAATGGGCCCAAACAGACCCTTGGGACCTCCCTTTTCCCCATCCCCATTCAGATTTGGAACCATTAAGTTGTAACCCTTGTTTGCCTATTACTTAGCCAAGCTCTATTCCAATGAAGAACCTTCCCATCTATAACTCATGAGCCCTAACCTTATTTAAGTCGCTCGTGTGGTACTTTTGTCAAATGCCTTACTAAAGGCCAATATATTATATCATAAATCCTTATCATTATCCTGGGCCGTCTCATAAACTTTCCTATAAAAACTCAATACAATGGGTGATACATGACCTACCCTTGGTGAATCATTTTGTGAATCATTGATCAAACTATGTTTATCTAAGTGCTCTCTAATGTTTTTTTGCAAAAAAAAAATAATAGATTCCAATAATTTACCCTCCGACCAACTGATTTTAACTTACGTCGATAATTTGACTTAGGTCCTCTGTCTCCCTTCTTAAATATGGGAACAACATTTCCTTCTCCACAATAATGGCACAATCGCCCTATCTCAACCGATTCCTAAAAAATGTGCACTAGACGACTCACAACACCTCCCTTGCATTCCTTTAATACCCTGGGATAACACTTTCATCTGGTCCTGGCGATTTAAATGTTTTTTTCATTTTTTCTATACCTCTTCCCACCATTTCCCTAGTTATCCAACAATATCTTTGAGTTCTCCTCATCGCTTCCTTGAACATCTGTTTCACTATCAGTTATCGTCTGTGTATCCTCCTTCCGTAAAACCTTAAGAAATAATCATTTAGACTCCTACACATATCCTCATCCTTATGTTAGACCTCACCTTGTCGCTGACTTAAGGGCCCAACTAATTCCCTTGTCTTTGTTTTATAAAACCTGATAGACCCCTTTTGGGGTCCCTGTTTTCGCTTGTTCTGCTACTTTAATCTCATAATGTTTCTTAGCAACTCGAGTTATTTCTTCAACATGTCCCTCGCCATCACGTTATACTGTTCTTTGTTTACCAATCCCTGCCTTGAACCTTAAATAAATGTTTCTTTTTAACTCCCATGTGTGTTTTCACTTGGTGGTCCATCCATTTTGGATCACTCTTTCTGGACCTTATTTCCCTATAGGAATATTTCTTTCTGTCCGTCATTATATCCTTACAATGAGGTATATCCTCCTCAGCTCCGACCTCACTTCCCCCTTCTAACCTCTCTAATTAACTCCTCGCCTACCTCATTCCTGTCTAACCGCTCTAATTATCTCCTCAGCCTCGACCTCACTACCATATCTACCGCGCCAATTACCTCCAGGTGCCTTCCTATCCTTCATAATTGACTTTCCACCTGACAACGCCTTGTCCTGGGACACTTTTCTGCCTCCATCCACACATCTATTAATAACCTCCAGGGTGTGCTTCTTAATCCCGCTAATTGGCCTTTCTGAAATTAGGTATTCGATGCCTATTGCCACTTAATTTTCCAACTTCCCATGTTAACTATCTGATCTCATAATGGTCGCTATTATCTAACCCCCCCGACCTCCAGCATTTGTAACTAAATCGTCTCTATTTGTCCTGCAATGATCTAGAATATTATCTCCTCTAGTAGGCTCCTTGATTGCTTGACTTAGAAGTTAATCCTGGATTATCTTAACAATTCATCTGCATCGCTGTCACCTATGATTAATCCCCGTCTAGAATTCCTAAGAATTTAAAATCTCCCAACCACCATAATCGATTATAATCTGCAGGCCTTGTTTTATTTCTTCCATATGGAGCTGAATCCTCTTACATAAGTTTGGAGGCCTATAACCACTACCCCAAAAACCATTTTCTGTCTCAGTTCCCTCCGTAACCTCTACCCATATAGACTCTATGCTGTCCATCTGTTTTTATAACATTGTTAACACAACACTACAATGCATCTCTTGCATAAAGCGCAACTGTCTCCTCCTCGTCTGCCTAGCTGTCCTTGTGAAATAACTTATACCAGCTATCTCGACTTCCGGATCGAATACCTTTCCCTAGACTGGAATCCACCTGTTTCTGTATGCTATTATATCACAATCCTCTACACTATTTATTTCCTCTCGGAAAATCTATCTTTTTAATACTCCTACAGTTTTGTATAGTAAACCTTCAAGCAACTCCTCTTTTTTTTGTCATTTTCCCTTTATCTTTAACTAACCCATCCTCTCTCTCTTCTTACGAATCCATTAGTTCCCTCCTTCTGAAACTCCTCCTAGTGTCCGCAAGTTTCTTTACCCACGCCCCGTGTCTAAACCCCGGTTCTCTATCTTAAAAAAGCCTGCATGCATCTACCTCCCTTTCAAGGATTTTCAGACAAGAATCTGAACTCCTTTCCTCGAAATTGCACCCCGTCCCTGCGGTAGAGGCTGTTATTCCCGAAAAAGAGGTCCCAGCTGTCGACAAGGCCCAACCATTGGCTTTATTTGCATGAAGTGCCATCCGCAATTCACCGCAATAGCCCCTGGAGTTACCACATGTCGTCAACAAAAGCGTCTTGGAAAGGACACCACACACCACAGGGAACACCCCCTTTCCCTAACTTACTACAGCTTCCTTGAACCGCCGTAGGCAATTCTTCACTTCCCTTACACACCCAACATCATTTCCCCCAGCGCTCAGGCAGACGATGGGCTTTTCCCTTGGTCCGCCATGCACTCAACTATCCTTTTCGCACTAAAAATAACCTATCCCCTTCCTGTGTAACTCACCGACTCATCGCATCCCTTCTCTGTCACAGACCCTGCTGTCCAAGATGTCCTTAACCTGACTGTCACCAACAACCAAGATTTTACCTTCGGGTATTATGTATCGGTCTACCTCCCTAACCTCCGTATCATCCTCTTGCAGCCCCGACAGTACCGAAATGAGTTCGTGCAACAAAAGATGGTCCTTTGTTTACCTTTTTTCTCCTGCGGGCGGGCTCATGATTCAACTACCGTTCCCAAACACCAATCCCTGGTGACTTACTAGGAACCTTAGTAGTCGCTTGAGTCCATCCTTCGTCTGTACCCTCAGGCACATCACTCGCATGTGCCCTCCACTCGCTTCACTTGGACCTTCACCTACACACTTAAGAGAACGTATCTCTATTTCCTGCTTCTTCACAACGCTTTTCAATCGTTCACTTTCACTTGCAAAGCTCCTTTTCAGGTCTTCTCATCGCCTCCAGAATAGTCCTTAAGCGCCGCACCACACCCTTCACTACACTCTCCCCTCGAACCCTTCCTACCTCCCTTAACCTCAACACTCCTTCACTCTATCTACCACCCTACCACTCTCACCCCCCAGCACCAACACCCCCAACAACTTCACTCTCCCCCTCCACAACACTCCCCATCACAGACGTAGCCATTCTAATCCTGGGAGCTAAACCAGCACAACCTCACTTCAACGAGCAGACCACGAGACTGACTAAATAATCGCGCGGCGTCGACCGCTCTCTCTCTCTCTCTCTCTCTCCTCTCTCTCTCTCTCTCTCTCGTCTCCTCTCATCTGCTCTCTCTCTCAACTCTCTCATCTCATCCTCCCAGAACTATCTCTCTCTCTCTCTCTCTCTCTACCTCTCTCTCTCTCTCTCTCTCGTCTCTCGATCTACTCATTCTCTCGCTCTCCTCTCTCTCTCTCTCGTCGTCTCTCTCTCTCTCTCATCTTCTCCTCTCCGTCGCTCTTTCTCTCTAAATATATATATAATATATATAGTTATATATATATATATATATATATATATATATATATATATATATATATATATACTATATAGAATTTAGAGAGAGAGAGAAGCGAGAGAGAGAGAGAGCGGTCGA
>JACEEZ010021846.1:32500-52500 GCA_016584305.1 Chionoecetes opilio | reverse complement strand
CGGAGAGAGAGAGAGAGAGAGGAGAGAAAGAGGAAGAGAGAGAGAGAGAGAGAGAGAGAGAGAGAGAGAGAGAGAGAGAGAGAGAGGATGAGAAGAGAGGAGAGAGGAGAGAGGAGGACGGGAGATGAGACGAGGAGAGAGGAGAGCGGTCGACGCCGCGGCGATTTATTTAGTTAACGCTAATTTATACATGTTACTACTGCATTTATCAGAAAACGAAATAAAGCAATAGTAAGCTAATACAATTCTGCTTCTATTGATATCTTCCATCTTATAAGCTGTCCCACAAAGTTTTACATGACGACGAGTTTTAAATGTATGTTAAATTCATCATATTTCTTCAGTCTCATAATAACCTTTATTTAATGTGTTTTACAATGTTTTATGTGATAATCTTATAGAACAAGCATTTCCGAAGATAACAGTATATCCTTTATACATGTGTTACGTCCCCAGCCACACTTCACCACACTGCAGCTCCTTGCTGCAAAAACATGCACAGTAAATATTGTGCAATACCTATCACTCGACCTTGCTTCTCCCTTAGAGAAGTTATCCCGGGCCGGCTGGTTGATAACTAGATTTTCACTCCCCATACCTCACTCTCACAACCACCAGGCAAATATTGACTCGCTTCTCTATTTAACATATTATATATTTTCATAATCATATATGTACATAAACAAAGAAATAAATCTATGATAGCCCTTTGATGTCTCAAACATCAATCCACCAATCACCACTTACCAGGCTACTCGCCACAGTTAAGCCCACACCATCACACACCATCAGGCTTACACGCCAGTCAACACAGCCAGCTGCTGCTCACGCCACACACCTCCGACACACATACACCTTCAGCTGAGCTGCTGCTCACGCCACACACCTCCGACACACATACACCATACACCATCAGTCAATCATACAACAAGTCAATCACCAAGTCAATCATACACCAAGTCAATCACCAACTCAAGCACACACCCAACACACAATTACTTCCCTTGTGTACCACTCTCTCAGCACAACACGTGGCCACCCACGGAGCTTCCACACCCAGCCACCAAGCTGTCCACCCGAAAAGAGAATCCCGCTCTACTTTCTGTCCAGCTCATCAACATGCTCGCTTAATTTACGGGACCACAATCATATCACTCCACAGAAAATGTTTTTAGGGGTGACTAAGGTTAACACATGTATAACATGATATACTGCGGGGTAATGCCTTGAGAACTTCCCCGGGTCTAGAGTGAACGAAGAGGCCCTGGCGCTAAGATGGCGCCCACAAATCGAGTTGTCACTACTCTATATATTAAGGTACTCTAGTAACAATAGGATGGATATATATAGCCTTGTTAGAATCAGTCCAGGCCAGATCCAGCAAACACATACGCCGGCGTATGTCAGCGTAAGTCTGAGATACTACTCTTTCGAAAAATTTCTTGGATCAGGAGCTATATCTGCGCCAAATCGATGACGTCACAACGCCAGACTTTACGCCTAGGCGCAAGTCTGCGCCAGCCATCCCTGGCTGGATCCATCAAGCGTACTTACTCCATTTCCGTGACGTTACAGGGCCAATATTATGGCGTAGATTTACACCACCTAATGAGGAGGTGTAGCCCCGGCGTATCTCATATATATATATATATAAATAAAACGTCATTTATCATGCCTAAAAGACGCTACTCAGAACCATTTTTGGTGTCGACCAGTGTTATCCATTGATCTACAATATGGCAAGGAATGTCTTGTTTTCTTGCAAAAGTAACAAAAATACCTTTTGTTTGAACGCTGACGAGGTCTGTCTACTGGACGTGAAGCAGAAAGGTGCGGGTGAGGTTTATACTCAGTAGGATTTACCGTTCGTTTAAGGACTTCCAACTTTAACTTATCATTAGCGCTTTCCTTATTTTCAATGATTGTAACTATCCTGTTTATGAATTGGTTAATATCAATAGAGTTGGAATCACTGGAGACCCTTGAAATGTCTGATACTGAACTCATAGTTTCACTTGCCATTTTCGGCGGTTAAGGTTTAACTGAATTAACTTACTTATAATAAACAAATTTTTATCTACTTCCTGCTGATATTGATGATACACCTACAGAACATAATACTTCATACCTTGGCTAAATGGTGAGACTGAGAGAGAGCACAGGTAATATCTAAAACCTTGGGTTCTGGGATGGTTGTGGGTGGCGTCGGCGAGGGGACATACAGACAAACAGACAGGGGAGGAAAATCTTGAAATTCCTTCTCACCTCACCTCACACTCAGGATAACCTGCTAAAGGAGGGGAATTAGTTAACAAAACTATATATATAGATAACACCTGGCTTAAAGGAAGATTTTATACTTCACAGGAGGGTATTGTGGTTGATTGAAGTTCTCGTGGAGCTGGCGGCGAAAGATATCTGTTGTTGTTGTCGGTCCCAGGGCGTGGAGGTACTGACTCCTGAGTCTGTGCTGGGATGGCGGAGGGTTTACAAACTTAGGCCGTGGCTGGATGTAGGCCTGTGGCGGTGCTACGGCTGAGGGCGGCTTTCTGTCTTTTCTTGTGTTTACTTCATTTCTTCTGTTTTTCTTGCTTCTGTTTTCTTCTTTCTTCTTACTGCGTGCTGGTTTCTTTCTTAAGGCGTGAAAGGAGGCGAGTGAGGAATGCGAGTGTGTGAGTGTGTGTGGTAAGGTTGGCGCGAGGTGTCGTGTAGGTCTATAGCTGGCGGGTGGCGTCGGTCGGTAGGGTGTAGCTAGGCGGCTGTGTGTCTGGTATCGGCCCATGCGGTGGCTTGAGCTGGCCGCGCGGGGTTTTTTTTTCTTTTTTTCTATGTTTTCTTTTCGTTTCTTTTTCTGTTGCTAGCTTTTCTTCTTGTGCTTTCCAGTCTCTTCGGAGTTATTATACGTGGATTCAGATCCTTTTCGCTAGTCACCACTGTTAGTTGCGCCTCTGTTGCTACTGTTAGTGGCGCGTTCTTGCTAAATACCGTTTGCCATGCACTTTGGTCATGCATGGGTTGGAATAATCAGTCGGTTATCTTTCTTGGGTTTATTAAGGATAACAACTGTAACTTTCATTCACTTGTAGTATTCAGGAACTCTCTATTTCTCTCGTGTTCACTCGCGTGTAGAATGTTCAATCTCTCACTCTGTCTCTCGCGTTCACTGCGTCTCACGGAAGTTTCTCGTGAAGGGGGTCTCTACACACTCAGTCACGTGTGTGTCTTTCGTGGACCAAAAGTTATCTGCCCTAAAGGTGAGTCTTTTCACAACTAACCTATGAACATGACGTCACGTCACGTCACGTTTTGTAGCAACCAATAAGAGACAAGACATACACTGTCCTCCCTTTCTCTTCAGCCAATCATGAAAGGCAAGGAAAGGCTGAATTTACACTTTTCGTAATCTAGACCTTAATCTTTGTTTTGACAAGACGGAAGAATTATCGGTTTTACAAGAATTCTGGCGTACATTTTCTCGCTCTCTCTCTCGCTAATAAATCAATCTCGCTAACTTATTTCTATCCTTATTCAGACTAAAACACCTATTACACCACCACAACCACCACCACCACCATTACAACCACCACTACCTCCACATCACCACACCTCTACCACACAACATTACCACCCCAAAGCTTTACAGCTGCAAGACCCTCCATCGCATTCCCCAGCCGCCACTGCAGTGTTGGAAGGTCACACCAGGCGGTCCCCCTCTTCACACGCGAGACCCACCAGCAGGAACACAGTCACTGTTCAAGGGTCACCGGGTCAAGGGCCTGTGGAAGGGCAAGAGGCCCGCTCACTTCCCCTTGGTATGGAACCACGGGAAGAAGAGGCGCCGACATGGTGAGCGTGGGAAGCCGCGCAGCAAGGATTGGAGGCCTCGGAGCGCCAGGATGAAGAGGACGTCCCCTCACCTGCTTCTGCCGCGCCTTCAGGAGGATGGCGAGCAGTGGAGCCACACTTGCAGTGTGTGGTCCCCGCCGAGGGTGTTGCAGGTGGCAGTAACTGCTTGTTACGACGGTTGAGGGATGCACCGTGCCCTCTACCAGGCAGAGCCAGCCACAGCGTGTTGCTGTTAAGTCCTGTCGCATCGTCACCGGCGCCTTGCAGTGGAGGGCATGGTCTGTCGGGAGGTCGTGGCGCTTTTACCCCGCGGCGACTGGAGCAGTGGAACAGGGGAGAGCTGCGGGGCCCAGTGGAGTGTGGATTCTCCTGGACTGTGTTACCTCTGAGGCGAGCCAAGGGTAGAGGAAGTTCCCTGTGGTTTGTGGCGCCTGGTTGAGGTTGCGGCTGTGTTCCTGCTGGTGGGTCTCGCGTGTGAAGAGGGGGACCGCCTGGTGTGACCTTCCAACACTGCAGTGGCGGCTGGGGAATGCGATGGAGGGTCTTGCAGCTGTAAAGCTTTGGGGTGGTAATGTTGTGTGGTAGAGGTGTGGTGATGTGGAGGTAGTGGTGGTTGTAATGGTGGTGGTGGTGGTTGTGGTGGTGTAATAGGTGTTTTAGTCTGAATAAGGATAGAAATAAGTTAGCGAGATTGATTTATTAGCGAGAGAGAGAGCGAGAAAATGTACGCCAGAATTCTTGTAAAATCGATAATTCTTCCGTCTTGTCAAAACAAAGATTAAGGTCTAGATTACGAAAAGTGTAAATTCAGCCTTTCCTTGCCTTTCATGATTGGCTGAAGAGAAAGGGAGGACAGTGTATGTCTTGTCTCTTATTGGTTGCTACAAAACGTGACGTGACGTGACGTCATGTTCATAGGTTAGTTGTGAAAAGACTCACCTTTAGGGCAGATAACTTTTGGTCCACGAAAGACACACACGTGACTGAGTGTGTAGAGACCCCCTTCACGAGAAACTTCCGTGAGACGCAGTGAACGCGGAGAGACAGGTGAGAGTTTGAACTTCTACACGCGAGTGAAAACGAGAAAAATAAGATTTTAAATACTACAAGTGAATGAAAGTTCAGTTTTTATCCTTAAAAAACCCCAAGAAAGAAAACCCGATGATTTTTAAAAACCCATGATGACCAAAGGCATGGAAAACGGTATAGCAAGAACGCGCCACAAACAGTAGCAACAGAGGCGCAACTAACGTGGTGACACAAAAAAGGATCTGAATCCAGTATAATAATCCGAAGAGACTGGAAAGCCAAAAAGAAAAGCTAGCAACAGAAAAAGAAACGAAAAAAAAACATAAAAAAAAAGAAAAAAAAAACCCGCGCGGCCAGCTCAACCCAAACCGCAGGGGCCGATACCAGACACCAGCCCCCTAGCACACCCTACCGCCCGACGCCCCCCCGCCAAAGCTATAGACCTAAGGGACACCTCGCGCCAACCTTACCACACCACTCACACACTCGCATTCCTCACTCGCCTCCTTTCACGCTTAGAAAGAACCCGCACGCAAATAAGAAGAAAAAAAAAGAACAAGAAAACGAAGAAAGAAGTAAAAACCAAAAAAAGACAGAAAGCCGCCCCCCCGCCCTAGCACCGCCCCCAGGAAATCCAGCCCCCGGCCTAAGTTTTTAACCCCCCCGCCCTCCCAGCACAGGGCCAGGAGTAGTACCTCGTAATAGGTGTTTTAGTCTGAACAAGGATAGAAATAAGTTAGCTAGATTTATTTATTCCCCAAGAGAGAGCGAGAAAAAGACGCCACAATTTTTGTACAACCCAAAAATTTTCCTGTTTTCATCACAAAAGTCAGTTTTTAAATTACAAAAATTTTGTTTCAGCAGTTTTTGGCTTTTTATGATTGGGTGAAAAAAAAAAAAAAAATGAGAACAGTACATTTTCTTTTCTATGATAGGTCCTCCAAGTTTTGACGCGAGTGACGTCATGGTTAAGGTTAGATGTGAAAAGTCTCATTCTTGAGGCAGAGAAAATTTTTTGTCCCGTAAACACACCGTGACCGTGGTAGAGCCCCCACGGACCCCTTGTCGTGTGGGCAAGTTTTCCCACACGACACGGGGCAAAAACCAACATTACCCGTGAACACGAGAGTCAGTGAAACGAGACACAGAGGATAGACCTTGAACATTCTACCGCGGGTGAACACGAAAAAAAGAGAGTTCCTGAACATACAAGGAATGAAAGTTACAGTTGTTATCCTTTATTAAAACCAAAAAAGATAACCGACGATTTTTTCCAACCCATGCAACAGAGTGATGACTACCCGGTGCAACAATAAACCCCCAAACAGCAGTACAGCACTAAAGGGGCAACCAAAAAGAACAGTGGTGGTAGCGAAAAAAGGGTCTGAACTTTCACGAAAAATCCAAAGAGATGGAAAGCAACAAGAAAAAAATAGAAAAAAAAAGCCCGCAGCCCCCCACACGCGTCACCAAGGAAAACCCCGCGCGCCCAGCTCAAGCCACCCGCATACCCACTACCTACACGCTCGCAGCCAGCCCGACGCCAATCGCCAGCTATAAGCCCTAACCATCCCAGGCTGGACATACACACTGGCCCCTCGCTCTAACAGACTCACCGTCTCCCGTAGTCTTTTCACTCTCCTCCTCTCACGCAAATTGTTTCACTCACATCTTAAGAAGAAACGCACTAAGAAGAAAGAAACCAGCACGCAGTAGAAGAAACAAGAAACAAGAAAAGAACAAGAAGCACAAGCAAGAAAGCAAGCAAGAAAACAAGCAAGAAAACATGCAAGAAAACAAGCAAGAAAACAAGCAAGAAAACATGCAAGAAAACAAGCAAGAAAACAAGCAAGAAAACAAACAAGAAAACAAGCAAGAAAACGAGCAAGAAAACAAGCAAAAAAACAAGCAAGAAAACAAGCAAGAAAACAAGCAAGAAAACAAGCAACAAAACAAGCAAGAAAACAAGTAAGAAAACAAACAAGAAAACAAGCAAGAAAACAAACAAGAAAACAAGCAAGAAAACAAACAAGAAAACAAGCAAGAAGAACAATAAAAGCAAGAAAGAAAATCCTTGTCACGACATCCCACCTCTACCATCCCAGCGAGCCCCCTACCATCCTGGGGCTACATTCAGAGAGGCTTACTTCCGGTCTGCACGACCTAGCGACTTCCAACAGCTGTTCTGGGCAACTTTTGGGATTCTGCAGGCACAGTGATGACGTATTTAAAGACGTTGAGCTGTCAAAACCAGCAACTGCCTCTAGGCAGTTGTAGAGCACGCAATATACATAAAAATACTCATAAATTGAGTATATATGATGTTTTCTGACTCAAGAACTGAACAGGGCAAGTATACAAATGAAATTAGGCCATATTACAATGCCATCCGCTCGTGATGAGTTTGTTATGGGGGTGATGAGCCGAGTGGCGAATGTTGGCATCTGACCATGACTCACCACACCATACACACACCACCGCACAGCTCCGCGACAGACAAGGTACATATAATATAATTATATTCTTCTCCTTCTCCTTCTCCTCCTAGCCTTTTCTTGTAGCAGTTGGTGGTAGTTGTGGTATTGGCAGCAGTGATAGTGGTAGTGGTGGCAGCAGTAATAAAATATAAACCGTGTAACACACATTTCAGCGTGTTATTGGAGTGGTCTTCGTACCAAGACGATGCTTGGACGACAAAAACACGGCTTATATTTTATTACTGCTGCTTCTGCTGCTGCTATTGCTGCTGCTGCTACTGCAACTGCTGCCGGCTGCTGTGGGAAGGGGTTGGGAGGAGGAAGAGGGGGAGGAGAAGGAGAGGGAGAAGCTAGGAGGTGGAGGAGGAGGAGGAGGAAGAAGAAGAAGAAGTACCTTTTCTTATAGCAGTTGGTGGTAGTTGTAGTGGTGGCAGTGGTGATGGTAGTGGTGGTGGCAGCAGTAATAAAATATAAGCCGTGTAACAAACATTTCAGCAAGTGTTATTGGAGTGGTCTTCGTACTATATAAGACGATGCTTGGACGACAAAAACACCGCTTATATTTTATTGCTGCTGCTACTGCTACAACTGCTGCCGGCTGCTATAAGAAAAGGTTAGGAGGAGGAAGAGGAGGAGGAGAAGCTAGGAGGTGGAGGAGGAGGAGGAGGGAGAAGGGTGGAGCATTTTGGTGTGGATGATGAATTTGTTTATAAACACAGCTGAGAGCGTGGAAGCCTTGTGATTGGCTGAAACTTTTTGAGAAATACTATGTGATTCGCTGGCGAGGCTGTGACGTAATTGTACTCGCTCAGCCAATCAGCTATCGAAGCCCATAGTGACACCGTAGCGCCACTCCCATATCTCGTACCAGAATCCCCGCGACTTCCGGGTTGTACAAATAGAGGAAGTTAGTTAAGCTAAACACCGCGCCCTTTAACTCTTTCTGAATGTCTGCCCTGGGGCTACATTCAGAGAGGCTTACTTCCGGTCTGCACGACCTAGCGACTTCCAACAGCTGTTCTGGGCGACTTTTGGCATTCTGCAGGCACATTTATGACGTAGTTAAAGACGTTGAGCTGTCAAAATCACACAACTGCCTCCAGGCAGTTGTAGAGCACGCAATATACATAAAAATACTCATAAATAGAGTATATATGATGTTTTCTGACTCAAGAACTGAACAGGGCAAGTATACAAATGAAATTAGGCCATATTACAATGCCATCCGCTCGTAATGAGTTTGTTATGGGGGTGATGGGTCGAGTGGCGAATGTTGGCATCTCACCATGACTCACCACACCATACACCACCACGCACAGCTCCGCGAAACAGACAAGGTACATATAATATAATTATATTCCTTCTCCTTCTCCTTCTCCTCCTAGCCTTTTCTTGTAGCAGTTGGTGGTAGTTGTGGTATTGGCAGCAGTGATAGTGGTAGTGGTGGCAGCAGTAATAAAATATAAACCGTGTAACACACATTTCAGCGTGTTATTGGAGTGGTCTTCGTACCAAGACGATGCTTGGACGACAAAAACACGGCTTATATTTTATTACTGCTGCTTCTGCTGCTGCTATTGCTGCTGCTGCTACTGCAACTGCTGCCGGCTGCTGTGGGAAGGGGTTGGGAGGAGGAAGAGGGGGAGGAGAAGGAGAGGGAGAAGCTAGGAGGTGGATGAGGAGGAGGAGGAGGAGGAAGAAGTACCTTTTCTTACAGCAGTTGGTGGTGGTTGGAGTGGTGGCAGTGGTGATGGTAGTGGTGGTGGCAGCAGTAATAAAATATAAGCCGTGTAACAAACATTTCAGCAAGTGTTATTGGAGTGGTCTTCGTACTATATAAGACGATGCTTGGACGACAAAAACACCGCTTATATTTTATTGCTGCTGCTATTGCTACAACTGCTGCCGGCTGCTATAAGAAAAGGTTAGGAGGAGGAAGAGGAGGAGAAGCTAGGAGGTGGAGGAGGGAGAAGGGTGGAGCATTTTGGTGTGGATGATGAATTTGTTTATAAACACAGCTGAGAGCGTGGAAGCCTTGTGATTGGCTGAAACTTTTTGAGAAATACTACGTGATTCGCTGGCGAGGCTGTGATGTAATTGTACTCGCTCAGCCAATCAGCTATCGAAGCCATAGTGACACCGTAGCGCCCACTCCCATATCTCGTACCAGAATCCCGCGACTTCCGGGTTGTACAAATAGAGGAAGTTAGTTAAGCTAAACACCGCGCCCTTTAAACTCTTTCTGAATGTCTGCCCTGGGGCTACATTCAGAGAGGCTTACTTCCGGTCTGCACGACCTAGCGACTTCCAACAGCTGTTCTGGGCAACTTTTGGGATTCTGCAGGCACAGTGATGACGTATTTAAAGACGTTGAGCTGTCAAAACCAGCAACTGCCTCTAGGCAGTTGTAGAGCACGCAATATACATAAAAATACTCATAAATTGAGTATATATGATGTTTTCTGACTCAAGAACTGAACAGGGCAAGTATACAAATGAAATTAGGCCATATTACAATGCCATCCGCTCGTGATGAGTTTGTTATGGGGGTGATGAGCCGAGTGGCGAATGTTGGCATCTGACCATGACTCACCACACCATACACCACCACGCACAGCTCCGCGACAGACAAGGTACATATAATATAATTATATTCCTTCTCCTTCTCCTTCTCCTCCTAGCTTTTCTTGTAGCAGTTGGTGGTAGTTGTGGTATATGGCAGCAGTGATAGTGGTAGTGGTGGCAGCAGTAATAAAATAAAACCGTGTAACACACATTTCAGCGTGTTATGGAGTGGTCTTCGTACCAAGACGATGCTTGGACGACAAAAAACACGGCTTATATTTTATTACTGCTGCTTCTGCTGCTGCTATTGCTGCTGCTGCTACTGCAACTGCTGCCGGCTGCTGTGGGAAGGGGTTGGGAGGAGGAAGAGGGGGAGGAGAAGGAGAGGGAGAAGCTAGGAGGTGGAGGAGGAGGAGGAGGAAGAAGAAGAAGAAGTACCTTTTCTTATAGCAGTTGGTGGTAGTTGTAGTGGTGGCAGTGGTGATGGTAGTGGTGGTGGCAGCAGTAATAAAATATAAGCCGTATAACAAACATTTCAGTAAGTGTTATTGGAGTGGTCTTCGTACTATATAAGACGATGCTTGGACGACAAAAACACCGCTTATATTTTATGCTGCTGCTACTGCTACAACTGCTGCCGGCTGCTATAAGAAAAGGTTAGGAGGAGGAAGAGGAGGAGGAGAAGCTAGGAGGTGGAGGAGGAGGAGGAGGGAGAAGGGTGGAGCATTTTGGTGTGGATGATGAATTTGTTTATAAACACAGCTGAGAGCGTGGAAGCCTTGTGATTGGCTGAAACTTTTTGAGAAATACTATGTGATTCGCTGGCGAGGCTGTGACGTAATTGTACTCGCTCAGCCAATCAGCTATCGAAGCCCATAGTGACACCGTAGCGCCACTCCCATATCTCGTACCAGAATCCCCGCGACTTCCGGGTTGTACAAATAGAGGAAGTTAGTTAAGCTAAACACCGCGCCCTTTAACTCTTTCTGAATGTCTGCCCTGGCCAGCTACACACACCCTCAGCCGTAGCACTGCCACAGGCCTACATCCAACCAGCCGCCTGGTCCTCGTTGCCAGCCTGACCCCACGCCACTGCAATCATCCCAGACTACAAGGTTTTAAATATTACCTCGTCTCTCTCTCAGTCTCACCATTTAGCCAAAGGTATGAAGTATTATGTTCTGTAGGTGTATCATCAATATCAGCAGGAAGTAGATAAGAATTTGTTTGTTATAAGTAAGTTAATTCAGTTAACCTTAACGCCGAAAATGGCAAGTGTAAACAGTGAAAATATGAGTCCAGTAGACAGACCTCGTCAGCGTGCAAACAAAAGTTATTTCTGTTATTTTTGCCAGAAAACAGGACATTCCTTGCCATACTGTAAGTCAATGGATAATATAATCAACAGTATATGCTGTATAAATATCGATTCTGCATTTTTCATAAAAGCTGGAATCATAGTTCTCATGAATGTCACATAATCCAACGTAAACAGGAGTTGTAAACCACACACTAGACACACACAGCAAATTAGAAAACAAGAAATTAGAAACAATTTAGAAACCACGAAGGAAAACACAGCAAATTAGAAAACAAGAAACTAGAAAACAATTTAGAAACCACGAAGGAAAACACAACAAATTAGAAAACAAGAAATTAGAAACAATTTAGAAACCACGAAGGAAAACACAGCAAATTAGAAAACAAGAAACTAGAAAACAATTTAGAAACCACGAAGGAAAACACAACAAATTAGAAAACAAGAAATTAGAAACAATTTAGAAACCACGAAGGAAAACACAGCAAATTAGAAAACAAGAAACTAGAAAACAATTTAGAAACCACGAAAGAAAACACAACAAATTAGAAAACAATTTAGAAACCACGAAGGAAAACACAACAAATTAGAAAACAAGAAACTAGAAAACAATTTAGAAACCACGAAGGAAAACACAACAAATTAGAAAACAGGATAGAAAGAAACGCATTAGCTACACGTTCCCAGAGAACAGGGAACAGACGAGCACAGACGGGCAGTAAGCCGCGCACAACATCCAGCCGCGCACACCCTAGCCACGAGAGGAGACACACTAGTAAACATACCCACGACAGTGTCTGACGCCGCCTGCCGACGCGACTCGAATATTTTACGTTGTAAAAGAAAACAGAATAACGCAGCGCAGAACTGCAATGTGAAAATAAATTGAAATACTTGTCAATAATTCCGTCACAATGAGCGTGACTGCGAAAGATAGAACCACACTATGAAAATCACGAATTAATAAGTGCCGCTGAACGCACAGAACTCAGGCATGCCACGCCTTACACACGTATACATTTTCGTACTGGAAGAAAGAAATAGATAAAGACATAACATACATGATAGAAAAGAAAAACATAGAAATATGATAGCAAAGGAAAACAGATAACATACATGATAGAAAAGAAAACATAGAACATATGATAGCAAAGAAACAGATAACATACATGATAGAAAAGAAAACATAGAACATATGATAGCAAAGAAAACAGATAACATACATGATAGAAAAGAAAACATAGAACATATGATAGCAAAGAAAACAGATAGCATACATGATAGAAAAGAAAACATAGAACATATGATACTAATTATGCTATTACAACACCCAATAGCGTGGCAGAGCAATCAAAGGCAACTGATAAGCCCAAGAGAAAGAAAATATTACTTCTCAAGGTCCCTGATTTACACTGCACCGAAACAGATGAGTAGTGAAGTTCACACCAAAGACAAGCAAAAAAGCTAATACCAGCGACCTGATTTAGAGCACGAACTCTTATCACTGCTAACGAAGCACGAGCACGCAATAGCCTTACCAGGGGACGCTTTGGGAAAGACTAACGTGTTGATACATCAAATAAAATTAAAATCAGGTACACAGCCGATTTATATCCCAGCATATAGATTGCCGCATTCAAAGCTCGCCACAGTAAATCAATTGATCAGTGAAATGCTCACACAAGATGTAATTGAACCTAGCGATAGTGAGTGGAACTTTCCTCTTATCCTAGTACCAAAGTCAGACGGTTCAGTACGCCCAGTCATCGACTACAGGGAGTTAAACAAACGCACTATCCCAGAGTCTTAGCTAGGAAGGTAGAAATTTTGATTGTTGTTAACCAATCTGTGTGAATCCCCTTGGAAATAGAAAAGATTATCTACAATTGAGACACCCTGACAGAAATCAAGGACAGAATACGGGTAGAAAAGAATAGTTTAACAGTCAAATTGGTACATCCTGTTAATTGTACTACTAATTATCATTACTTATTTGATTCCTAGAAATGTTCTTTATGTACAAGAAGCCGCTACACATCAAGATGCATCATCACACAAACATGTTCTTCATGATCCGAACCCTGTAATAGGTTTTGTCAAGCAACGTAACACAATGAATTACTTAGATGGTATAATATGATAGAACAATAACTGCATGAATTATGAATCAAGATAGAAATATTTCATCATGTATTGCTAGCAACTAGTGAAAACAGAAGTCTTGTCGGGACGACAAGCGGTAGCCTGCCGAGCCCTGTAATAGGTGTTTTAGTCTGAACAAGGATAGAAATAAGTTAGCTAGATTGATTTATTACCGAGAGAGAGAGCGAGAAAATGTACGCCACAATTCTTGTACAACCAATAATTCTTCCTGCTTGTCATCACAAAAGATTCAGGTTTAGATTACAAAAATGTAGTTTCAGCAGTTCTTTGGCTTTCATGATTGGCTGAAGAAAAAGTGAGAACAGTACATGTCTTGTCTATGATAGGTCCTCCAAGTTGTGACGCGATGTGACGTCATGGTTATAGGTTAGATGTGAAAAGTCTCATTCTTGAGGCAGAGAACTTTTAGTCCACGTAAGACACACACGTGACCGTGCGTAGAGTCCCACACGCGACCCGTTGTCGTGTGGGCAAGTTTGCCCACACGACACCGTGGGCAAAGACCAACATTACCAGTGAACACGAGAGTCGAGTGAACACGAGACACAGAGTGATAGACCTTGAACATTCTACACGCGAGTGAACACGAGAGAAAAAGAGAGTTCCTGAACACTACAAGTGAATGAAAGTTACAGTTGTTATCCTTTATTAAAACCAAGAAAGATAACCGACTGATTATTCCAACCCATACATGACCAGAGTGCATGACTACCGGTGCAACAACAAAACCAGCAGTAACACCTCCACGCCCTGGGACCGACAACAACAACAGATATCTTTCGCCGCCAGCTCCACGAGAACTTCAATCAACCACAATACCCTCCTGTGAAGTATAAAATCTTCCTTTAAGCCAGGTGTTATCTATATATATAGTTTTGTTAACTAATTCCCCTCCTTTAGCAGGTTATCCTGAGTGTGAGGTGAGGTGAGAAGGAATTTCAAGATTTTCCTCCCCTGTCTGTTTGTCTGTATGTCCCCTCGCCGACGCCACCCACAACCATCCCAGAAACCCAAGGTTTTAGATATTACCTGTGCTCTCTCTCAGTCTCCCATTTAGCAAGGTATGAAGTATTATGTTCTGTAGGTGTATCATCAATATCAGCAGGAAGTAGATAAAAAATTTGTTTATTATAAGTAAGTTAATTCAGTTAAACCTTAACCGCCGAAAATGGCAAGTGAAACTATGAGTTCAGTATCAGACATTTCAAGGGTCTCCAGTGATACCAACTCTATGATATTAACCCAATTCATAAACAGGATAGTTACAATCATTGAAAAAAGGAAAGCGCTAATGATAAGTTAAAGTTGGAAGTCCTTAAACGAACGGTAAATCCTACTGAGTATAAACCTCACCCGCACCTTTCTGCTTCACGTCCAGTAGACAGACCTCGTCAGCGTTCAAACAAAAGGTATTTTTGTTACTTTTGCAGGAAAACAAGACATCCTTGCCATATTGTAGATCAATGGATAAACTGGTCGACACCAAAAATGGTTTCTGAGTTCATGTGTGTGGGTTGGAAAGCAATTTTCGCTGCTGATTTCAAAAATGGGCATTGCTTTTCTGTAGCACGTATAGTTTTTTTTTTTTAAATATAGGCATTTTAAATTTTAATAGCTATTATAATTATATACGTATATATAATTATATAATTAATCGAAACAATCCACCTACGTTAATATATATTACTCGTAATTAAATCTGGTGGTGCCTGCGGCTTATTAGGACCTAATGTACATATCTGGCAAAAAATATACTAAAATTATATTCCAAATATATCCGAAAATGTGCCACATCTTGGAAATATCCGAAAATATGCCAAATCACAGTCAATTTTGACTTATAATAATATATATATATATATATATATATATATATATAATTATATATATATATATATATATATATATCTGTATTTTGGAACACAACTTTGAGATTTTACTTGAGAGAAAGATGCGCTAGTTCGAAAAAAGGCAGATTAGATTTTCTCAGAAGAACAGCAAGATTAAATTGGTATAAATTAAACATATGATCAAAACTAACCTAACCACACAGAATATCCCCGCTCATAGTAATGAGAAGTGTTTTCTGTATTTTGCTCTTTCTTTTGTAGGAGCAGCTACTTCACTTTGTAGCGCCCAGCAATAGCCCCCTATCATTTTTGGGACTGAATCGCCCTTTGGGTATGGGTTTCCCTGGTGGAAATGCCCTGGTGGAAACGTTCCCCCGCCTCACGGACCGCCCCAAGTTTCTTTGGGAAGAAAAATCAAGAGTGAAGGAAAAAGGGATTTGAGTGACATCGAGCCCCAAGCGCATGATAACCTTCAACTGTTTTACAATTTTCTCAAAATTTCGGGCTCGAACATTACCGGGTGTTCTTATAACAGCCAAAAAAGCTCTTCCAAGAGCTTTTTCCAGGGCAGTTAGGCTTTTAAAATATATCATTGAGTAGTTGCGAATTGAGGGCCCTTTAAAACACCCGCCTTTTCTTTTGGGTTAATACAGTGCGTTCAAAAATTTTCTAACAAATACTGAAAAGCCAGCACATTTTGACCAGGCCCTTTACAAAATTTTTCATAACCCAAATTTTAAGCAATGGGGGGTAAGACACCTTTTCCGTAAAAAAAAAAGAGGTTTGTACATACGTTGAACCCGCCGGTAGTCTTTTGGGGGGCTGGCCATTTTTTGTTTGTAAAGTTTTCTATCCGCTCTAGGCCCCCAAACAAAAAAAAAACACATGGGCTTAGGTAACCTAACTGGGTCCTGAAGCAAGGAGATTTCCTCAGGCCCCACACAGATTCCACGATGTTTTTCATATTTAACAGAATAACAAATTCTTTTATAGTTTTTTAATTTTCACCATTTTATGGCCATGCGAATTTGGAACACTCGGAAGCGTATTCCTTTATTTCAGAAGAACGGGTTTTGCGTGTTTTTTTTGAATTAGAACAGCCGCCACCACTTATCATAAGTGGGATCACAAAGTGTTCCTGGTGGCAAAAACAAAGCAGTAACAGAGCTTGGTCCATCTTGAAGAAGCTTGAAAGTTCTTTTTGTCTACGACGAAAAGTGGATGAGAACTCCTTCTTTTTAGCAAATTCCCCTTCCTTGGCGAATCCAAGGACTTCACTTTTCTCCTGGGGAGTCTAGGCCCAGCAAGGTCAGTAGATTTCTGATGATGAATTTTGGGGTCTCTGTTGTCTGCCCTTTTTTGAAAGGGGTATCCAGGGGTTATCCTCCCCCGTCGAAATCTGATTCACTTATAGACTTGCAATTGGAACATTTGGAACTGGGGATCAGGCCATGGGCACAGGCCGATGGGGAAGGTACGTAGGATACCTGATTTTAGTCGCTTTTTAAATAAAATATCCTTTTATGTTGTGAGGGAGAAGTACATAGTATGGATCCTTTTGTTCACGCCAAACCAAAAAGGGATGGGGGAATCCATGCCCCGTGGCCGTTTTTTCCACGCATCCCTTATTCAAGTGGTCACACAGGGGTTTCATGTACGTGAGGGCCCTTCTTTTTCTGATCACTAGGGCCCGGATAGTTAGCACTAAAAAACCATGAATAGCAGCAAATATGCACAAAAATTGGACAAATATGCACTAAAAAAAAGGACAAATATGCATTATATGCCCCTAAAAAATTCACTTATAAAAACAAAAATGAGGTTATACGGAACCAAAAAAGTTTAAAAGAAACTAATGTTTAAAGTTTATAAGCAAAAACATAATGATTTAAAATAATATATGTGAAAGTGCTTCAAAAAATAAATATGAACATGTATTTACATATAGACTGACATATTTTCAGACATTACAGATTGTGGTTGCATTTGATGATGACATGGTGGCGTAAGTTCTCAAGGTTAAAACTCCGCCTGTGTCTGTCAGCATAGCTTTATATTCTGAGAACACCCTTTCTACGTCACACGAGACGATTGGTGCATGTTTCATACATAGCATGTTTGACATAGTGAGTGGCTGTACCGTCTCATCAATAATAGCATCACCACACATTATCTGACTGACTTTTTTCAGCTTTTCAAACCCCTTGTTTTTGAAACAACACGTTGCTCAGTTTACCATAGTAAGCATCAAAACTGCAAACTTTTCAGTTCATCAAGAACACCATTAACCAACGAAATTGCCGAGGACAACAGGAGCCCCCTTTCTTCAAGTCTAGTAATTGTTGATGAGATGCACGCAAAATTCGTTGCAATGAAGAGCAAGCTTTCCTTCATTCCTTCAGTTTCAAGTAAGATCTTGCTTTCCTGAATGCTCTGAGCCTCCTCAGGGTCGAATGTCGCAATAACAGGTTCAATGACTCGAAGTTTTTTCCATCGTACGTTTGCAGCATCGCCTCACCTCCCCCTCACCTCACCTAACCACATCTCACCTCACCTCACCTCCCAGTACCACTTGTGCTCAGATGAATATTTTACCAAAATATGCATTTATATGCAGTTATCTAGGAAATATGCACTTATCATAGAAATCACGAAAAATATGCATTTGCATATGAAATATGCAAATGCATAACTATCCGGGCCTATTAAATCACCTATCACCTGAAGAGTGATCACCTTTGCTCTATCACCTGGACGTGATAGAGTTAATGAACATCAGATTCGAGTTCAGCAGGGTCGATTTACCTATAATCAGCTTCATTTAGTGCAGAACCATATCTTCGATTTTTTTTTGTCGACCAGTGTAAGCGGCGGCCTTCTTCTTTTTCTCTTCTTGTGACCGACATATAAAGCGGCGGCCTTCTTCTTCTTCTTCTTGTGACCGTTGTCGTTATCGCTTCATAGGTCCTTTTCCCACTTCGTCTCCCTTCGTTAACAAAACTTGTTAACTCTTCCCCTGTTTATTTAACTTTCTGCCATGCCATTCTGTGTTATGAACTGGATGAACTGAAAATTCTACCACCAATGGATGTGGGTAGAGAAAGTTCACGGGCTATGCTGAGTCACTACGCGGATCGCCTCGGACCTAGGTTTTCGTGCGTAAATGGAACGCCTGAATTCTTGGGTTCCGTGAACTGGTTCATGAAATGTCGCAAATGGAAAGGCCTTAGATATCAAGCGAAAAAAGTCACAAGAAGAAGAAGAAGGGCGCCCTATTACTCGAAAGGAATAATGAATAGCTATAATACAAGGAAGTACAAGCCACCGGCATACAACAAGCCCCAAGCGCTTATGGTGAGTTTGTTTTGTTATGTGCCCAAGAGTGGTGAGAGCGGCATCTCAACCCGCCGAGAAGCGACTAGCGATGCCAGACACCACCAGTCCACCACGCATGGCTCTGTGGTAGACAGCACCTACACGTAGCTATCACAAATCTGGCTCCCCAAACACAAGACAAACAGCAGAACCAATAACAACAATAATAATTATATAAGAATATTCCTCCTCCTCCTCCTCCTTCCTCTTCCCTTTTATTCTTCTCTTCTTTCTCTTCCCTCCTATTCTTCTTCCTCTACCTAATTCCTCCTCCTTCATCACCACTACTACTACTACTATTACTGCTACTATTACTGCTGCTACTACTACAACTACTACTATTACTGCTGCTACTACTACAGCTACTACTGATATACTGCTGTTGTAACTACATACCAGTACACCAAACTGCTATAAGAAAAGGTTAGGAGGAGAAGGAGAAGGAGAAACTAGGAGGTGGAGGAGGAGGAGGAAGAAGGGTGGAGCATCAGAGCTAATTTTGGTGTGGATGATAAATTTGTAAACACAGCTGAGAGCGTGGAAGCCTTGTGATTGGCTGAAACTTTTTGAGAAATACTATGTGATTCGCTGGCGAGGCTGTGACGTCATTGTAGTCGCTCAGCCAATCAGCTATCGGTGCCGATAGCAACCATGTGCCGCCACTGCCATGTCTCGTACCGAAATAGCCACTAGCGCCGGGGTGTAGAAATAGAAGGATGTTGTTGAGCGAACAACCGTGGCCTTTAACTCTCTCAGAATGTCTGCCCTGAAGTGTGGTGGTGGGGTCGAGGGCGTAACAATAATATAATTTATATATAAATAAATATAACAAAATATAATTTATAAATTAAAGTAGAATATTATAAATAATCGTTGTTATTATTTATATGTGTGTAAATAGTACTTATTTACTGACTTTGTTTACATTTGTCGCCACTCAGGCATACCAACAGTACCAAATCTGCCGTATTTGTTTCGTTGGGATCCTTACCATGTTGGGGAGCTGTGAATTCAGAAAACAACGACTGAAAAATCGAATCTCTTTGTTAGTAAGGACTGTTACCAGGTTGGTAAGGCTTTTGGTTAGGGAGCTTACCAAAGGACTGAGAAATCGGCCCTAAGAGTCGTGTTTTTGTCGTCCTTGTTCTTGTATCGCCGTTACTGGCGTGTCACTTCATCCTATCATAACAGTGGTTTTCGTGTTTTGTTGTGGTGGTGGATACTTTTCTACCACCTCTGGAGAGATACTAGTGCCAACCTTGCTGCTAGTATGTGGGCCGCTATAAGAATTCTTTTTGGATGAACTGTAGGCTACGTACGTGGCTCATGGGGGGTGCAATGGGGTAGTGAAGGGACACTTATGTATGTATATCAGTA
>JACEEZ010021846.1:15000-27500 GCA_016584305.1 Chionoecetes opilio | reverse complement strand
TAAATGGCTTTTAAGTGTTTTGGGTTTTATTAAGCAATGTAGGAGACATTTTAGATAGGATTATAAAGTGAGTGATAATAGTAATTTAGGATATTGAAAATATTTAAAAATATAAAAATTTTGCATTCTATTTTTTTTTTTTTTTTCTTGGGCATTTTACTAATGAACTTTTCGTGCACCTAACCAAAACCTGCCACATCAAACCATTCCTATCCCCAAAAAACTTTGTACAGCTATCATGGGAATCCTGAGGCAATAGAACATGACAGGCTGCGCATGGAAAGGGTCTTCAGAGACGGCTTGATCCTCTAGACTAGATGTCAGTGACACACCTCCTACGGTATTATCACCCACCCCGCCATGATATCCTGCAGCTCTATGAGGAGATTGAACCACAGCTTTCCAGACCCACCAATAGGACTGTAGCAATTCCAATCCACACTCAAGTCTTGGTTGCCCTGCACTTCTTTGCTAGTGGATCATTCCAGTGTGTTAGGTGGCACTGTTGGTCTCAGTCAGATTACTTAAATTCCCCATACTCCATAATAGCTGACAACAAAAACAGGTTTAAAATCCAACTTAAATAATGCATACCTGATCAAGTACTTATGTACTATACTCAGTGGTATTTCAAAAATATCCCTTTCTTAAATTTTATCTACTGCTTGCTTTAATAACTGCTCATCAGCTTCAACTATTTTTAACTGAATATTAGCAAAGGAAAAAATTTTGGGTTGGATATGTCTTTTCCAGGGGCGTATTTAGGATCTTGAACCATTGGGCCTTAGCCCAGCCAGAGATCTTTAAATTTTTACAGGATAATTTCAACTTATTTATGAGTATAATGAAAAAAAGATGTGGACACTGGGCTCTACCAAAAAGCTCCCGGGAATTTGCTTAGGATAACTTTCGAAACATGAAATTAAAATAAAATTAAGACAATATGAGTTGGGGTTCAACTTTGTTATTATTTTTATTTTCATCAGTAGGAAATAAAAAACCCCAAGAAAAAGGAGCTTTGGCGTGACTGCAGATGTCATATAGATTGTATATTCCCAATGCTTTGTTCAGTACTGAAATCTGGCCAACCTCGGTCTTATAAATACTTTTTTATATATTTTTAACATCACAAAGGACTGGCCAAGGACAACCCCAAAAATGCACTTGGAAAAAAAAGCACTTCTGTTAACTGTGTGTCTTGTCCATCTGATATTCTCTTCTTCACCTCTCCAAAAGGTTTTTTTGGTGACTCCTCTGTCATACACTCCTCATCTCCTCTGTTCTCCCACCTCTCTCATGTCCTGCTCAGAAAAAAGGATGTCATCAGCATACGCTAAGGACATCTAACCAAATATCTTGTTTTTTACTATAATTTTTTTTTCCCCCAGTCAGACTTATCTTATTTTTGTGAGATAAAAAAAAAAGGAAAAAAAAGGGATTTGAGATCCAAAAACATTTGGGGGCCACAGCCCCCAATGCCCAGAACTAAACTACGCCCATGCTAGTACTACCTGCGTTGCTACTACCGTAGATAACATTATAGTGCCAGTCACTTGCCCACTACACTAATGTCGCCAGGCACAATATATATTACAAATTCTAGCATCACTACAGACTTTACATGCCATGAAGACATGTAGTGTGATGTACATATAAACTTCTGTGCATGCCTCTTCAGTGGTACATAAAAGTCTGTAGTGATGCTAAAATTTTATAAATTTTATTGTGCCTGGCGACATTTGGCAGTGGCAAGTTTGGGTGGCGGGCTATAGTGTTATCTAGGGTAGTGTCACCGGCGGGTAGCCTCTTCAGCAACACCCTGCCACCCTTGAATGACCCTTGGCGCCACCCCGTCACACGTCACACCCACCTGCAGGACGTCTCGTTGCGCCACACAACATAAGGCACAAGCACGTCCACCCAACGTGAACAGGGAGAGGGATTAACTTATGGGCGCAGGTTGGCTGACCTTCCTTTCTTGGCCTTGGATTAATAGACAATATAAAGACACTTAAGACAGAGACTTAAAGACACTAATAGACACTTTAAAACATAAGAACATAAGAAAATAAGGAAGCTACAAGAGGCCGCGAGGCCTACACGTGGTAGTTCCTGTCACCTAACACTACCTACATCCACCTTGCATCCCCATCCATGAATCTATCCAGCTCCCCTTTAAAGCTCCCCAATGACTCAGCACTAACTACCTGTTTACTGAGACCATTCCATTCATTCACCACCCTATTTGTGAACCAGTTTTTCCTTATTTCCTTTCTAAATCTACGCTTTTCCAGCTTGAATCCGTTACTTCTTGTTCTACCCTGGCTAAAAGCCGTAAGAATTTTTCCTACCTATCCTTTATTAAATCCCTTTATCCACTTAAAAACTTCTATCAGATCGCCCCTTACTCTACGTCTCTCGAGTGAGTGTAATTTTAATAACTTCAATCCCCTCTCATAACTAAGATACGCATCCCTTTGGGATCATTTTGGGTCACCCTTCTCTGCACTTTTTCTAAAAAACACTATATCCTTCCTGTAATATGGAGACCAAAATTTGAACTGCATAGTCTAGGTGAGGCTGACTAGAGCAGATAAAGCTTTAGAATAACTTCCGCACTTCTACTTTTAACACTTCTGGTAATGAATCCTAATACTCTATTAGCTCTATTTCTGGCCTCAATACATTGTTTCCTAGGTCGGAGGTCTGGGCTCACCCTCACTCCAAGATCTTTTTCACCTTTGATCTTCAGCGATACTTGCTTTTGGTGTTTTTTATTACCGGGGTTTTTTCTACCAACATTCATAACGCTACATTTATCAATATTAAATTCCATCTGCCATCTGACTGGCCCACTCGTTAAGTTTATCTAAGCCCTCCCTGCAATATTTTTTACGTCAGACTGTGATCCAATAACCCTACCTAACTTAGTATCATCAGCAAACTTGCTGATATCAACTGCTAATCCAATATCCAAGTCATTGATGTAAATCAAAAAAATAGTAAGGCCCCAAAACAGACCCTTGTGGAACTCCACTTGTCACCAGTCCCCATTCAGATTTGGGAACCATTAATTTGTAACCCTTTGTTGCCTATTACTTAGCCAAGCTCTGATCCAATGAAGAACCTTCCCATCTATACCATGACCCCTAACCTTTTTTAAGAGTCGCTCGTGTGGTACTTTGTCAAATGCCTTACTAAAGTCCAGATTATTATACATAATCCTTATCATTATCTGCCGTCTCAAAAAACTTTCCTATAAAAAACTCAATAAATTGGTGAGACATGACCTACCCTTTGGTGAATCCATGTTGTGACTCATTGATCAAACTATGTTTATCTAAGTGCTCTCTAATGTTTTTAACAATAATAGATTCCAATAATTTACCCACCACTGATGTTAGACTTACGGGTCGATAATTTGACTTTAGTCCTCTCGTCTCCCTTCTTAAATATGGAACAACATTTCCTTCCTCCACATTAATGGCACATCGCCCATCTCAAAATGATTTCCTAAAAAAGTGCAAATAACGACTCACTAACAAACCCCCTTGCATTACTTTAATACCCTGGGATAACTTCATCTGGTCTTGGCGATTTAAATTTTTCATTTTTTCTATACCCCCCTCCACCATTTCCCTAGTTATCACAATATCTTTGAGTTTCTCCCCATCGCTTCCTTTGAACATCTGTTCACTATCAGGTATCGTCTGTGTATCCTCCGTAAAAAACACTTAAAAATAATCATTTAGACTCCTACACATATCCTCATCCGTATTTAAGACCTCACCTGTCCTGACCTTAACGGCCCAACTAATTCCCTTGTCTTAGTTTTATAAAACCCGATAGAACCCCTTTGGGTCCCTTTTTGCCTGTTCTGCTACTTTAATCTCATAATTGTTCTTAGCAACTCGAGTTAATTCTTCACTGTCCTCGCCATCACGTTATACTGTTTTTTGTTTACCATCCTGCCTTGTACCTTAAAAAAATGTTTCTTTTTACTCCAATGTTGTGTTTTTAACTTGGGGGTCATCCATTTTGGATCACTCTTTCTGGGGCCTTATTTCCCATAAGGAAAATTTCTTTTTCTGTCCGTTTAATTATATTCCTTACAAATGAGGTATAATCCCCTTGGCTCCCACCTCACTTCCCCTTCTAAACCCCTCTAATTACCTCCTCAGCCCTGACCTCACTTCCTGTCTAACCGCTCTAATTATCTCCTCAGCCTCGACCTCAACTACCATATCTGACGCGCCAATTTCCTCCAGGTGCCTTCCTAATCCTTCAATTTGGCCTTTCCAGCTGTCCTCGCCCTGTCCTGGGAAAATTTCTTCTCCTCCATCCCACACCTCTTATTAATAACCTCCAGGTGTCTTCTTAATCCGCATAATTGGCCCTTTTTGAAATTAGGTATTCGATGCCTATTGCCACTTAAATTTCCAACTTCCCATTTAAGCTAAATCTGAAACTCATAATGGTCGCTAATTATCTAAATTCCCCCCGACCTCCACATTTGTAACTAAATCGTCTCTATTTGTCAGCAATAGATCTAGAATTTATCTCCTCTAGTAGGCTCCTTTATTGCTTGACTTAGGAAGTTATCCTGGATTTATTTAACAATTCATCTGCATCGCTGTCACCTATGATTAAAAACCCAGTCTATATTCCTAAGATTAAAAATCTCCCACCACGCATAATCGATTATATCTGCAGGCCTTGTTTATTTCTTCCCATATAGGGCTGAATCCTCTTACATAAGTTTGGAGGCCATAACACTACACCCAAACATTTTCTCAGTTCCCTCCGTAACCTCTACCCATATAGACTCTATGCTGTCATCTGTTTTTATAACATTGTTAACACAACACTGCAATGCATCTCTAGACATAAAAGTCTATTGATCTTGCGTCCACCCTCAACACAGCACGTGACGCGGAAGCCAAATCCACTTTCGTCGAGTACTACGCCAGTACGCCATGATCGACCCCGGTAAAAAATTTTGTTGACTGTTGCAAGATTCTCAGATGGATTTTTTTTTTTTTTTTTGCTTGATATGTGATGCTTTCCCTAATAGAGATAGTTTTTTCCTGTGCAAACCTAAGTGTTTTTTGCAATTCGAATAAGTAATGACAAATTTCTAATAATACACTTAGACATTTTGACGGGGGGGAAAACACGCTCCAGTTGTTAAAGCATCAAATAATAACCTAATCAAACCATTAAACTAACCTACTCTAACGTTCTAACCTAACCCTCAAACTACCTACAACTAACCATGATTTTTGTTTTTTTTGCACATTTCATTGTTACTTTCATACTCGTTCTGACCTGTAGAAAACAAAAGAAAGTTAAACATACTTGAATCCAGACCGAGTCATGTTCTAATTAGCCTCGACGACAAACTGCGGCAGACAGATGACTACGGCGAGTGTAGTACCGTGGATGACGTTTGCATGGGTGAAAGAGTGTTATAGAGAAGGGATGAATGGTAGGGCGTATGGCAGGGGCTAAAAATGAGGTGAATATAATAAAGTGATAATGTGACAACCAGAATCTAGAGACTTTGTGGAACTGAATGCTGATATTGCGTGGGAGTGATATTGGATTGATTGATTGATTTAATGCCAAAAAGGTGGAAATGTGCCAGACATCAGAGGTCAATGGCACTATGGCAAAGCATAAAAAGTGAAGCGGTTATAGAGAAAGAGTGAAACGGTGAGGGGGAGTGCACATGATTGGATTATGATTTCTTATTACTCGGAAAATATTAATGAATTCTTGTATTGAGCAGTAATGTTTTAAAGTGTAGGAATATGATTGACAAAAGAGATTATGTTCTCGATGCCAGGTGGTGGTGATTGCGCAGGGGTATACCAAGGTTACAGCGCAGTGTTTGTGCGTGCGGGGAATACATGATGAGTGTGTGGCGACTGCACCCCGTGCGTGGTGACTGAATGAAAATACAAGCCAGGTATGCCGGGAAACCCTAAATGGACCCATTTACTCTACTTGGGTAACGATAGATTGGAAATTTTCAAGACTCATAGAGTAGGGCAGTGATGCTGACTTTTTCGATGTGAACAGTATTTTTTGATGATGCAAGCCCATTTCAAGTAGGAAACTTTGTGCGACCCTTAAAAACGACTGGAGCCAGCTGTGAGCAACAAACGGCAGGGTTGTCAAGCGGCCGCAGCGGGGGCCGCTCCACAGTAAATGACTTGCATTACCCCCTACTACCGCAAGATGGCCCAATAATCCTCCTTCAAGTTTGTAGTAGGTTTTCACGTTGTGAAATATAGTGTGTTTATAAGAAGAAGTGATTAGACAGGGACAAGTGACCCATGACAACAGGCAAGTGAGACTTTAGGCATTGCAATCCTTACAAAAAGCTCAAATGAACCTACAATGACCATTGTAGCTACCAGCTCAGCATAGGACAGATATACGACAACTCATAGAAGGAACAGGTAGAAACTAGGGGGGGGGCACTCAGTAGAGGCATAACCTCGCCCGGACTATTGAATCAAATATACGTATATATATATATATATTTAAATATGTATAATATATATATATATATATATATATATAATATATATGGCACTCAGTATGGAGCGCATAACTCCGGCCGCATATTTCATCCAATTGGGTGCCATGGCAACATTTGTCAATTAGATTTCATTCCAAAATTAAATCAGTTCTTCCTTATACCAAATACCATTGATTTACCGAGTTTTTGGTCAAATCTATTTGTCACCACACCACTTTTCGAGAAATCCTGTACACTACAAAACAGGACAGACAGACAGATCGGGGTGAAAAAAACATAACCCCCAAACTTCGTTGGCGGAGGTAATGAGAGCGCCCTTCCACCTGCCACACACACACAACACACACCATCAATAGACGAAACTCATAGAAGAACCGTAGAAATGAGAGCGCCTTCCACCTGCACACACACAACACATCATAGACGAACTCATAGAAGAAAAACAGGTAGAATGAGAGCGCCTTGCCACCTGCACCCAACCACACACACACACATCATAGACGAACTCATAGCAGAACACGTAGAATGAGAGCGCCTTCCACCGTGCACACACACACACACACACAAACATCATAGGAGAACTCATAGAAGAACAGGTAGAATGAGAGTGCTTCACCAACACACAACACACATCCTGCTCATGAGGCACACTGCACCTACCACGCACAACCACACACATATATATGTATATATATATATATATATAATATATATATATTTATATATATTATATATATATATATATCTATATATATAGTGTGTGTGTGTTGTAACGTGTGTGGAAGGCGCAGTTGCTCTTGATTCAGATGTGTGTGTGTGGGTGGAAGGCGCTTCTCACTCTATACCTTTTTTCTATGAGGTCGTCAAGGGAGACATAAGGAACTTCGCTATATTATAGGGCCCTAGATGAAGGGGAAATTCACACTCACCTACAGGAACTACCTTGTGTAGGTCTCACGCGCTTGTAGCTCCTTATTCTCTTTTGTTATTTAGTTCTTTGGATGCTTCCCCGTTGTCCCACAGCTTGTCACATAACACAAACCGCCGGCGTGGTTGTGTATGTGTGTGTGCATGGTGTGGGGTGTGTGGTGTGTGTAGGGCGTTGTCCCCTACTTCATTCATGGCATACCACCAGGCAAACCACACAAATCACCAAATCAGTAGTACTATATACACACAATGTCACACACATCAACACACACACACACACGAATAACATGGTGCTCCTCAGGGGAATCCACGCCTAATTAGATATTCCCACGTTTACTTTTGTCTTGTCTTTGGACAAAGATATGAACACTCTCTGTGGTTTTAATCGTAGTGTTCTAGCAGATTGGCACAAAACAAAAATAGTGTGTCTCTTGGCCAGCTATTATAGGCGGAGGGTGGTTTGGGAAGGCGGGTGTGAGAAGGAAGCGGAAAGGGAGTATGCGCGGGTTACGTCAAACCAATCACAGCCGGGCAGTTCCGCGGCCAGTCAGTATTTTGGCTCCAAAAACTGCATATATTGCATCATGGTGCATTTCGAAGCAAAATGAATATGGTACAGTGATACGTAGCTTATATGCATCCAAAGCTTCACAACTCCGTGGTTTTAGGTGTGAGTAACGGGTCCATTAGCCATGCAGCACGTAGTTTATACCTGGCGTGTGACAGTGACACCAAGTGCTGGTTAGGTGGGGCAGTGGAGGGATACAACCAACTATTCCTAGTGTGTTTGATAAGTATGCCTTGCAGTGGTAATATTATATTGTAGGAAGGAGGAGGTGAAGGCAGGTGTGTAGTGAGAGGCAGGAGTTGAGGAAGAAGTCTCCAAACAATTAAAAGACAAAGAAGTTCAAACAATATTAGGGTTTTGCCCATATCTGAAAAACCAAAATCCGAACGCTCCCCAACCCCACCATCCACCCAATTAACTCACCTTTGGCCCTTGACGTTATGTAACCTTGACGAGTATACGGGATATATATATATATTATCTATAATAATATATATTATATATATATTATATATATATATATATTATATATATATGTATATATATATAGATATATAAGATATCGATTATATATATATATATATATATATATATATAAGCGAAAAAGGTGTGTGTGTGTGTGTGGTGTGGTGTGTGTTTGGTGTGTGTCCGGAGGGTCAAGCCCCCCGTGGCCCCAATCCCATTCATATGGCACAGTTTTGGAACCAGGCTCGCCAGGGGCAACTTTTAAGCCCCACTTATGAGATGATCGATTTTTTTTTTTCTTTTTTTTCTAGCAGCCTAATTACGAGACTTGTGAAAATAAAATGTGGGTTGTGAGGAATTGAGGAAACCTTGATGTAGGGTATGGGTAATGGGTTGAGTGAATGGGTGGGGTGATGGGTAATGGGTGAGGGTGAGGGTAATGGGTGAGGGGTGATGGGTGAGTGAAATGGGGGGGGTGTGATGGGTGATGGGTGAAGGGCGGAATAGGTGGGAGGTGATGGGTAAGGGTGAGTGAATGGGGTCCTGTGGTGATGGGTAATGGGTGAGTGATGGGTGGGGGTGATGGGTAATGGGTGAGTGAATGGTGGGGGGTGATGGGTAAGGCATTTAATACATACATTTTACAGTCATGATTTCAGGAAAGTTAGAAGGGGCTATCTGGAGAGTCTGTGTTTGGTGAGCCTTCGGCCCACCAGACATTACCACTCCAGAAAGCTGTGTTTGGTGGGGCCGAAGGGCCCACAAAACACAGGTGGTGGGCCAAGGGCCCACCAATGGGCCCTCCGGCAGGAGTAGCCAAAAAGTCCGCCCGGAGGGCGGCTTTGCGGCTAGTATATATATATATATATTTATATATATATATATTATATATATATATATATATAATATATATATATATTATATATATATATATATAATATATATATATATATATATAATAATATATATATTATATATATTAATATAATACAGACAGGGGCGTATTTAGGACTTGAACCATTGTGGGCTCTTGCCCAGCAAGAGACTTTACATTTTTACAGGGAGAAATTCAAATTATTTATGAGTATTAATGAAAATAAGATGTGAGACCACTGTAACTTCTACCAAAAGGCTCGGTAATTTGCTTAGATAGCTTCCGAAACATCAATTAAAAATAAAATGTGAATGACAATCTGAGTTGGGGTTCAACTTCGTTATTATTTTATTTTCTATCAGTAGGGAGTAAAACATAAGAAAAAATGAGCCTTTTGGGCGTGATGAAGCAGTCATATAGATTGTATATTCCCAATTGCCTATGTTCAGTACGAAATCGGCCACCTCGGTCTTATAAACTACGTATTTATATTTTTACATCACAAAGGACTGGCAAGGGACACACAAAAAAAGCACTTGGAAAAAAAATGCACTTCGTTTAAAAAACTGTGTGTCTTGTCCATTCGTGATATTCTCTTCTTCACCTCTACAAAAAGGTCTTTTGGTGTCTCCTCTGTTCAGCCACTCCTCATTCCTTGTTCTCTCCACCTCTCTCATGTCCTTCCTGCTCATAAAAAAGGGATGTTCATCAGGGCATTACGCTAGTAACATCTAACCCAAATATCTTCTTTTTTACAATATTAATTTATTGTTGGCCCCAGTCAGAGCTTATCTTATTTTGTGAGGAAAAAAAATATATAATAATACTATATAAAAAAATATAAAAAGGTATTTGAGTCGGGGCTTTTCATAAAACATTCGGGTCTACAGCCCCCAATGCACAGGCCTAAAACTAACCACCCCTGGGTCATATAATGACAGGTAGCGGACTGGCAAGCTTTGGGAGACAGTATATGCCAGGGATCCGTGATGCATATGCTAATTGGTCATTGCCGTCAGTCGCGGCTCTGGGTGTCATTTTCTTCAGCTCAGCTGCCCTCTGATTAGTGTCTTGATGGATACAACTGGCACCCTTGGCTGGCGTAGCAAACGCACTTGGAGAACCTGCACAGGGGCCTTTCTAAAACATGACAGAAATGCTGTTGATGTAGCTGAGATGAATATATCAAGCAGTTGAGGCCATACTGTTTCACAACCTAGACCATGCTGGAAGGTCAAAGCAGAACCGGCAAGCTGTGGGTGCAGTATATCCAGAGGCAAGTGGCTCTTCTACAACGATTCCATTCGTGCGAGAGGCACAGGGGACCCTCTGGGAAGCTTCATCTCAGTTGTGTTGAGGGAGCTGGTTCCACATTTTCATGCTGCAGGACATCTACTACGCCAAGTCTGCCAGGTGGTAATTGGCAAACAAATGGAAAGCCGAGGAAACAATGCCGACAGAAGAGTCCAGTCTGTTTACGGAGAAGGATACTCACCGTTCGCGTCAGGATTCATTCTAGAGTGGAAATTTTCACGGATTCAAAACAATAGTGCAGTTTTGATGAAAACTTCAAAGTGTCGGGCGGTATGACCATGGGTCGCGGAATTAAAGAGAGCACATTGGCTACAATGGTGCATGCCTACCTCGCTGCGTTCCAAATCTGCGATAGACTGGAGCAGTTACAGGATTTCACACTAGACATAGAGCACACAAAGATAGCGCAAAGTGTCAGTCAAGGGGATAACACGGGACCGCCCCATGGTTTTTATCGGATGGATGTAAACACACCCACCGTTTTGGCTGGGGCTATCAACCTGTCGGTTGTTGGTGCCTGTCTACTGGAACTGTTGCAGACGGGTTTGCAGGTCATCTATACTGAGGCGAGTAGTGAAATGCAGTCATTGACCCACAAGACATTTGCGTCCCAAAGTCATAAAAAACACAAGTCATCTTGTCCCTTGTCCAACTTGTCCCCTAGGACAAACCGGACAAACCGTCATTTTCAAGTGCTTCCCTTATAAGCCGACTTGACCGCAAGTTTTATCAATAAAATGTCGGTCAGAGAAGAGAGAGAGCAGAGAGAGAGGAGAGAGAGAGAGGAGAGAGAGAGAGAGAGAGAGAGAGAGAGAGAGAGATGAGAGAGAGAGAGAGAGAGAGAGAGAGAGAGAATAAAAAGAGAATGGCAAGAGGAAAAATGGGAGAAAGAATGAGAGAAGACATAATAAGAGAGAATGAGAGGAGAGGAAAAAAGAGAATGGGAGATATAATAAGACAGGTTACTTAATAAGATAGACAATGAGAGAGAGAGAGACGAGAGAGAGGAGAGAGAGAGAGAGAGAGAGAGAGGATTTTTTGGAGAGAGAGAGAGAGAGAGAGAGAGAGAGAGAGAGAGAGAGAGAGGACGATTAGAGCGAATACTTTTCGAGCGGAGGACGATTAGAGCAAAGTACTTTTCGAGCGAAGGACGATTTCGAGCGAATACTTTTTCGAACGGAGGACGATTAGGACCGGAATACTTTCGAGCGGAGGACGAATCGAGCGAGATACTTTTCGAGCGGCGGACGATTAGAGCGAATACTTTTTCGAGCGGAGGACGATTAGAGCGAATACTTTTTCGACGAGGACGATTAGAACCGAATACTTTTTCGAGCGGAGGACGATTCGAGCGAATTACTTTTTCGAGCGGAGGGACGATTAGAGCGAATACTTTTCGAGCGGAGGACGATTAGAGCGATACTTTTTCGAGCGGAGGGACGGATTAGACGAATACTTTTTCGAGCGTGAGGACGATAAGAGCGAATACTTTTTCGGAGTGGAGGACGATTCGACGAATTACTTTTTTCGAGCGAGGGACGATTAGAGCGAATACTTTTTCGAGCGGAGGACGATTAGGCGAATACTTTTTCGAGGGAGGACGATTAGAGCGAAATACTTTTCGAGCGGAGGACGATTCGAGCGATACTTTTCGGGCGGAGGACGATTTCGAGCCGAATCTTTTTCGAGCGGGAGGACGATTCGAGCGAATACTTTTCGCGCGGAGGACGATTCGAGCGCATACTTTCGAGCGGAGGGACGATTCGAGCGAATACATTTTCGAAACGGAGGACGATTCG
>JACEEZ010021846.1:0-10000 GCA_016584305.1 Chionoecetes opilio | reverse complement strand
AGGCCTGGGCATTGGGGGCTGTAGACCCGAATGTTTTATGAAAAGCCCCGGATCTCAAATACCTTTTTATATTTTTTTATATATATTATTATATATTTTTTCTCACAAAAATAAGATAAGCTCTGACTGGGGCCAACATAAATTAAATTATTGTAAAAAAGAAGATATTTGGTTAGATGTTACTTAGCGTATGCTGATGACATCCTTTTTATGAGCAGGAAGGACATGAGAGAGGTGGAGAGAACAGAGGAGATGAGGAGTGCATGACAGAGGAGACACCAAAAGACCTTTTGGAGAGGTGAAGAAGAGAATATCAGATGGACAAGACACACAGTTAACAGAAGTGCATTTTTTTCCAAGTGCATTTTTTTGTGTGTCCTTGGCCAGTCCTTTGTGATGTAAAAATATAAATACAGTAGTTATAAGACCGAGGTTGGCCAGATTTCAGTACTGAACATAGCATTGGGAATATACAATCTATATGACTGCTTCATCACGCCAAAGCTCAATTTTTCTTAGGGTTTTACTCCTACTGATGAAAATAAAAATAATAACGAAGTTGAACCCCAACTCAGATTGTCTTCATTTTATTTTAAGTTGATGTTTCGGAAGCTATCCTAAGCAAATTACCGGAGCCTTTTGGTAGAGTACAGTGTCTCACATCTTATATTCATTATACTCATAAATAAATTGAAATTTATCCTGTAAAAATGTAAAGATCTCTTGGCTGGGCTAAGCCCACAATGGTTCAAGATCCTAAATACGCCCCTGTCTGTATATATATATATATATATATAATATATATATATATATATATATATATATATATATATATATATATATATATATATATATATATATATATATATATATATATATATATAATATATATATATATAAATATATATATATATATACTAGCCGCAAAGCCGCCCTCCGGGCGGACTTTTTGGCTAGCTCCTGCGGAGGGCCATTGGTGGGCCCTTGGCCCACCACCTGTGTTTGGTGGGCCTTCGGCCCACCAAACACAGCTTTCTGGAGTGTATGTTTTGGGTGGGCCGAAGGCTCACCAAACACAGACTCTCCAGATAGCCCCTTCTAACTTTCCTGAAATCATGAATGTAGAAATGTATGTATTAATGCCTTACCCATCACCCCCCACCCATTCACTCACCCATTACCCATCACCCCCCACCCATTCACTCACCCATTACCCATCACCACAGACCCATTCACTCACCCATTACCCATCACCTCCCACCTATTCCCTCACCCATCACCCATCACCCCCCCCATTCACTCACCCATCACCCCTCACCCATTACCCATCACCCCTCACTCCCATTACCCATCACCCCCACCCATTCACACCCATTACCCATCACCCTACATCAAGGTTTCCTCAATTCTCACAACCCACATTTATTTTCACAATTCTCGGTAATAGGCTGCTAGAAAAAAAAGAAAAAAAAAAGATCGGATCATCTCATAAGTGGGCTTAAAAGTTGCCCCTGGTCGAGCTGGTTCCAAAACTGTGCCAATATGATGGGATTGGGGCACGGGGGGGGCGGCACCTATCGCGGACACAACACACACACACACACACACACACACACACACACACACTTTCGCTTATATATATATATATATATATATATATATATCTATATCTATATATCTATATATATACATATATATATATATATATATATATATATATATATATATATATATATATATATATATATATATATATATATATATTCCCGTATACTCTTCAAGGTTACATAACGTCAAAGGGCCAAAGTGAGTGTTGGGTGATGGGTGTTGGTGGAGGCGTTCGGAATTTTGGCTGTTCAGATATGGCAACCCTAATATTGTTTGAACTTCTTTCTTTTATTGTTGGAACTTCTCCTCACTCCTGCCTCTCACTACACACCTGCCTTCACCTCCTCCTTCCTACAATATAAATATTACCACTGCAAGGCAATACTTTATCAACACACTAGGAAATAGTTGGTTGTATCCCTCCACTGCCCACCATAACCAGCACTTGGTAGTCACTGCACACGCCAGGTATAAACTACGTGCTGCATGGCTAATGGACCCGTTTACTCACACCTAAAACACGGAGTTTTGTGAAGCTTTGGATGCAATATAAGCTACTTATCACTGTACTCATATTCATTTTGCTTCGAAATGCACCATGAATGAGATATATGCAGTTTTTGGAGCCAAAATATGAACGTGGCCGCGGAACGCGCTGTGATTGGTTGTGACGTAGACCGCGCATAAACATCCCTTCCGCTTCCTTCTCTACCCCGCTTCCTCGCCTATATAGCTGGACAAAGAGAACACACTATGTTTGTTTTGTGCCAATCTGCTAGAACACTACGATTAAAACACCAGAGAGTGTTCATATCTGTGTCCAAAGACAAGAAAAAAGTAAACAGTGGTGGATATCTACTATAGGCGTGATTCCCCTGAGGGAGCACACATGTTATTCGTGTGTGTGTGTGTGTGTGTGTGTGTGACATTGTGTGTATATAGTACTACGGATTGGTGATTGGTGTTTGTCTGTGTATGCAGTGATGAAGTAACAAACGCCTACACACACACACACACACACACACATGCACACACACATACACAACACACGCGGCGTTGTGTTATTGTGACAATGCTGTGGGCACGGGAAGCATCCAAAAGAACATAATAACATAAGAGAATAAGGAAGCTACAAGAGGCCGTGAGACCTACACAAGGTAGTTCCTGTAGTGAGTGTGAATTTCCCCTTCATCTAGGGCCCTATATAGGCGATTCATTATGTACTCTTGACGAACTCATAGAAAAACAGGTATAGAGTGAGAGCGCCTTCCACCCACACACACACACATCTGATCAAGAGCACACTGCGCCTTCCACACACGTACACACACACACACATATATATATATATATATATATATATATATATATATATATATATATATATAATATATATATATATATATATATCATATATATGTGTGTTGTGTGCGTGGTAGGTGCAGTGTGCTCATGATCAGGATGTGTGTGTGTGTGTTGGTGGAAGGCACTCTCATTCTACCTGTTCTTCTATGAGTTCGTCTATGATGTGTGTGTGTGTGTGTGTGCAGGTGGAAGGCGCTCTCATTCTACGTGTTCTGCTATGAGTTCGTCTATGATGTGTGTGTGTGTGTGTGTGCAGGTGGAAGGCGCTCTCATTCTACCTGTTCTTCTATGAGTTCGTCTATGATGTGTGTGTGTGTGCAGGTGGAAGGCGCTCTCATTCTACGTGTTCTTCTATGAGTTCGTCTATGATGTGTGTGTGTGTGTGTGTGCAGGTGGAAGGCGCTCTCATTACCTCCGCCAACGAAGTTGGAGGGGTTATGTTTTCACCCCGATCTGTCTGTCTGTCTGTTTGTTAGTGTACAGGATTTCTCGAAAAGTTACAAATAGATTTGGACCAAACTCGGTAAATCAAATGTATTTGGTATAAGGAAGAACTGATTTAATTTTGGATGAAATCTATTGACAACTGTTGCCATGGCAACCAATTGATGAAATATTCGGCCGGAGGTATGCGCTCATACTGAGTGCATATATATATATATATATATATATATATATATATATATAATATATATATATAATATACGTATATTTGATTTCAATATTCGGGCGGAGGTATGCGCTCTACTGAGTGCCCCCCCCCTAGTTCTACCTGTTCTTCTATGAGTTCGTATATCTGTCTAGCTGTAGCTGTAGGCTACATGTCATTGTAGGTTCATTTGAGCTTTTTGTAAGGAGTTGCGATGCCTAAAGTCATCACTTGCCTGTTGTCATGGGTCACTTGTCCCTGTCTAATCACTTCTTCCTTATAAACTACAACTTATATATTCACAAACAGTGAAAACCTACTACAAAACTTGAAGGAGGATTATTGGCCATCTTGCGGTAGTAGGGGTAATGCAAGTTAATGTTACTGTGGAGCGGCCCGCTGCGGCCGCTTGACAACCCTGCGTTGTTGACGTCACAGCATGGCGCCAGTCGTTTTAGGGCGCACAAATTTTCCTAAACTTGAAATGGCTGCATCATCAAAAATACTGTTCACATCGAAAAGTCAGCATCACTGCCCTACTATATGAGTCTTGAAAATTTCCAATCTATCGTTACCTCAAGTAGAGTAAATGGGTCCATTTAGGGTTTCCCGGCACACCTTGGCTTGTATTATTCATTCAGTCACCACGCACGGGATGCAGTTGTCACACACTCTATCATGTATTCCCAGCACGCACAAACACTGCGCTGTAGCTTTGGTATACACTGCGCAATCATCACCACCTGGGCATCGAGAACATAATCTCTATTCCAATCATATTCCTACACTTAATACATTACTGCTCAATACAAGAATTCATTAATATTTTCCGAGTAATTAGAAATCATAATCCAATCATGTGCACTCCCCTCACCGTTTCACTCTTTCTCTATAACCTCTTCACTTTTTTATGCTTTGCCATAGTGCCATGTGACCTCTGATGTCTGGCATATTTCCACCTTTTTGGCATTAAATCAATCAATCAATCCAATATCACTCCCACGCAATATCAGCATTCAGTTCCACAAAATCTCTAAATTCTGGTTGTCACATTATCACTTCATTATATTCACCTCATTTTCAGCCCCTCTGCCATACGCATACCATTCATCCGTCTCTATAGCACGTCTTTCACCCACGCAAACGTCATCCACGGTACTACACCCGCCGTAGTCATCCGTCTGCCGCAGTTGTCGTCGAGGCTAATTAGAACATGACTGGGTCTGGATTAAAGTATTTTTTACCTTTCTTTTGTTTCTACAGGTCAGAACGAGTGTGAAAGTTACAATGAAATGTGCAAACAAACAAAAATCATGGTTAGGTTAGGTTAGTTTGAGGGTTAGGTTAGAAGTTTAATGGTTTGATTAGCTTATTATTTGATGCTTTAACAACTGGAGCGTGTTTTTTCCCCGTCAAAATGTCTAAGAAGTGTATTATTAGAAATTTGTCATCACTTATTCGAATTGCAAAAAACACTTAGGTTTGCACAAAAAGAAAACTATCTCAATTAGGGAAAGCATCACATATCAAGCAAAAAAAAAAAAACACATCTGAGAATCTTGCAACAGTCAAACTAAATTTTTACCGGGGTCGATCATGGCGTACTGGCGTAGTACTCGACGAAAATGGATTTGGCTTCCGCGTCACGTGCTGTGTTGAGGGTGGACGCAAGATCAATAGACTTTTAAAGTGTCTATTAGTGTCTTTAAGTGTCTGTCTTAAGTGTCTTTATAGTGTCTATTAATTCAAGGCCAAAAAAGGAAGGTCAGCCAACCTGCGCCCATAAGTTAATCCCTCTCCCTGTTCACGTTGGGTGGACGTGCTTGTGCCTTATGTTATGTGGCGCAGCGAGACGTCCTGCAGGTGGGTGTGACGTGTGACGGGGTGGCGCCGAGGGTCGTTCAAGGGTGGCCGGGTGTTGCTGAAGAGGCTACCCGCCGGTGACACTACCCTAGATAACACTATAGTCGCCAGTCACTTGCCACTGCACTAATGTCGCCAGGCACAATATATTATGAATTTTAGCATCACTACAGACTTTTATGTACCACTGAAGAGGCATGCACAGAAGTTTATATGTACATCACACTACATGTCTTCAGTGGCATGTAAAGTCTGTAGTGATGCTAGAATTTGTAATATATATTGTGCCTGGCGACATTAGTGTAGTGGCAAGTGACTGGCGACTATAGTGTTATCTACGGTAGTAGCAACGCAGGTAGTACTAGCATGGGCGTAGTTAGGCCTGGGCATTGGGGGCTGTAGCTCCGAATGTTTTATGGATCTCAAATACCTTTCTTCTTTTTTTTCTTTTTTTATTCTCACAAAAATAAGATAAGCTCTGACTGGGGCAACATAAAATAATAGTAAAAAACAAGATATTTGGTTAGATGTTACTTAGCGTATGCTGATGACATCTTTTTTCTGAGCAGAACATGAGAGAGGTGGAGAGAACAGAGGAGATGAGGAGTGTAAGACAGAGGAGACACCAAAAGACCTTTTGGAGAGGTGAAGAAGAAAATATCAAATGGACAAGACACACAGTTAACAGAAGTGCATTTTTTTCCAAGTGCATTTTTGTGTGTCCTTGGCAAGTCCTTTGTGATGTAAAAATATAAATAAAGTAGTTATAAGACCGAGGTTGGCCAGATTTCAGTACTGAACATAGCATTGGGAATATACAATCTATATGACTGCTTCATCACGCCAAAGCTCAATTTTTCTTAGGGTTTTACTCCTACTGATGAAAATAAAAATAATAACGAAGTTGAACCCCAACTCAGATTGTCTTCATTTTATTTTAATTTCATGTTTCGAAAGTTATCCTAAGCAAATTACCGGAGCCTTTTGGTAGAGCACAGTGTCTCACATTTAATTTTCATTATACTCATAAATAAATTGAAAATTATCCTGTAAAAATTTAAAGATCTCTTGGCTGGGCTAAGCCCACAATGGTTCAAGATCCTAAATACGCCCCTGAATTATGACCCATGCTACCCAGATACGACATGAGAAAATGAAATCCACCTAGTTGGACAATAATCCTGTCAAGATCCTGTGAAGAAGCTACAATCTCTGCAGCTTTGATGTACAAAGGCTGGTCGAATGTGAGTGTACATATCCTCAAGCCATGTTTTTCACACTGCTTCTGTGCGAAGCATAATGCAGTGTAGATAGTGCTTAAATTTGAGGGGTCCATATTTATGAAGGGTAGAGTTTATATCCTGGTCCTCTCATATTGGTCACCCTGCATGGCCATTTTCATGAAGCCGCTCCACGAAGGACAAGGTGACAGTTCCATGATACAGCTAATGGCCCAGAGGTATTCCAACGCAGTTGCTGCGCGCAGAGATTTAAGCTGCTGGTCAGGAATTATCAGGGGATGTACTACTACAGATTGTAAGGCAGGCACAGTTGGCTTCATGTATGTTTTCTTAGGGATGCTTCCAAAGGCTCCTGATGATTCAGGAAATGATACTTTCACTTTCCGCTTGATTAGTTGGGTATCCGTATTTTCAGGTGGAGTTACACATGCAATACCACCCATACTATGGAAGGTATTGTGACCACTAACAGTAGCTACATTGAAGTCTGCATTGTCGAAGACAAACTGTGTGAAACCATTCAAATGATAAGATGGTTCACCTGTCATGAGGGCATGTTCAAACCTGTGGACCTCCTTATAGTCATCTGCAAAACTCAAACTACTCAAGATGTCGATCAGCTCACGGGAAGCGTACTTGCGATGAATGTACACAGCTATTGCTAGGAGGAGAGGTGAAATGAAGGATCGCGGTCGGCTCGCTGAAATTATTGCATGGGCTATGGCTGTACATTTTCTTTGTGAGACTTAGTGATTTCCACCCTTGCCATCCACGACTTTATCCAAGAAGCGTTTCAAAGAACTGGGTATCAGTGTTTCTCCATTACTGGTTGTTTCAAGTGTTGTGAATTCATCGCAATCGTACACTGTCATTCTGATATCATTTTGAATGATGGAAACTGCCATCTCAATGATACGATCACTTTGTGTCCTTGCATCAGACACTTTGTCAGTGATCCATCTGTCATGGAGAACCTTGTGTGCCGATTTACGAAAACCCACTACACTTCTGTGTCCTCCAATGCTTGTGACAATAATGTCATCACCATAATATTCCTTAAGCTTAGTCTTGAGATGTTTCAATGAATAACCCTCATGTCCATGTAGGTACTCGGCCATTTGATCTGTGAGTTCTTGTAGTAAATACTGACACTCATCGTGATGGTCAAGAAACTTACATAGCTTATTGAATGCTTCCTGCCGAAAGTTAACATTTGGTATTTCCTCCGTCTTTTTCATCCGAAAAAAAGATTCACACTGCCGGTGATATTTAGCTTCAGCTGCAACCAGATCATGCACTTGCTTCACTCTGTGTGCGACATCGCTGCCCCACTTATCATTTCTGTCTCTAGCTTTATTGAGTACTGTTGCCTGGAATTCCAGAGTTTCTACATTGCTTACAGGCCTTCTTCTAGAAAAAGGGATCTTACTACCCTGAGAAACAGAGTCAGAACAAAATAGGCAGTCAGTTTTCAAGTCAAAAGTTTTTATACATTTTGCCCGGAGTATGGGCACTTCATGCTCCTCATGACACACAAACCCTCTTTTGGAAGTTAATATGGAACTTTTTCTGGTGTATTGTTTCCGACACTCTACATGGACACTCAGTGGTGTTGCCTTCTCAAAGATTTCATGAAGTCCATCTCTTCTCTCCAAACTTGAAGACACAAGTGTACTTCGTCCTTTGTCCCCAACTACAACAGTCTTGGGTGTGCTTTCTTTGCAGATGATACACGTTTCTGCCATACCGCAATCTGGAATAATAAATAAAATAAAAAAATTAAGAAGTCTAGTCAGCTCTAAAAATAAACAAGCTGCAACATTAGCAATTCATGGTTGCAAGACGTCGAGAGATAAATTTCTCCATGTAGCTCTCTAAATGTCACCAGTTATATCGCCAAATATTCGAAAACTCGGTTGTTATCCCAATTAAATGACATTTTCAATGTTTGGATCACCTAGATAGCCACTGTAATGTGTTCCTAGTACCTTTTAACATATACTCAAACACTTTAATCATGTTTCTAACCTGTCTAAACCATTTATGTGAAAATATGAAAAAGTGACCATTTCGGACGGAATCTTGAATTTTGATAAATGCACATGGAGGATTTTCAAGGACTTTTAGTATGTGATTCTACACGTTTTTTCTGAACCTACCCTGAAAATTTCAGCTTGTTCGCCAAAACTTCCAGGTTTGGGTCTATTTTGGGCTAATGCTCTTGGACTAATGGTCCATACTTGGGTTTTGAAGCAACGAATCAGTTCTTGTGAATCCTCTACTTGGTTTCTCATTCTTTTTGGTATTTCTTTTTTATTTTGTCTTGATTTCATAGGGTTTCTAGTGTTCTAGGATTCCTGTGTATCCCCTAATGGTCATACTTGGGTTTTGAAGCTATGAATCAGTTCTTGCGAATCTTTTATTTCGTTTCCGATTCCTTCTTATTGAGTTTCATTTTTATTTTGCCTTGATTTCATATGATTTCTAGTGTTTGTGTTGTTGATCTCCATGCACAGGCGCCCTTACGAATGATCCATAGTGTTCATTTTGAAGTTCTAAGCCAGTATGACTTCCGTTCAGTACTTCTCTATGACTGAAATCCTGTTCAATGTTTGTGTTCACGCTGTAGTGTTCATTCATTTCACGGAATCTTAAAATGGTTTCTGGTTGTCCTTCTACGTGATGTTGAAGCTTTACTATTTCTATTAAAATGAATATAAATTTCTATCCCATTGATTCCTTCCCCACCCACATGACTAATGAGTCTAAAACTATATTATTTCAATTAATATTACGTTACAGTCTCATTAATTTCCTTTTCTAGTGTCAGGCAAGTATAAACCAATATGGCAATAGTACAATACCCGATGACAATAACTATTTTCTCCATTCTTACCCCTTACTATTTTTCCCTTTACCCCCTATATCGCTTTATCATTTCAAGCAGTGGCGTACCCAGAACATTGAATAGGGGAGAAAAAAAAAAAAAAAAAAAAAAAAAAAAATTATATATATATATATATATATATATATATTATATACGTATATATATCTAGTATATATATATATATATATATATTATATATATATATATATATATATATATAATATATATATACTATATATATATATATATATATATATATATATATATCATATATATATATATTTTTTTTTATAATTATTCTTTGCAAAAGGGGGGGCAGGTTCGCATGCCCCCCCCCCCCCCCCCCTGCGGTACGCCATTGGTTCTTCAGTAGTTTGCCCTTCCACC
>JACEEZ010021845.1:27131-40216 GCA_016584305.1 Chionoecetes opilio | reverse complement strand
ATTTATCAAATATGTCATCAATCTACCATATGTGAGTAGCAAATAATACATTTCTTTGATTCCTGAAGTAGACTGTACTATATCCACTTCTTACGCGGGGGGGACCCGTGGTTTCTCCCCGGTCAGCATAGCGGAGAGTACTGAGGGACTCCTCCATGCTACTGTCGGCGGGTGACACACAGGCCACCATCACTGTGTGGGAGTTGCCTCCAAGGGAGTCTGCAAAATAAGACTGATGCTGCAAACACCTCAACCCTCTCACAGTTATGAGTCCCAACATTTAAACCAACATATAACCTAAGTTAATCAATATCATGATTTTAAAGCATACCTTCGCTTGAAGGTTGTATAAATAGAAACAAACTTTCATGAAAATGTTTCTCTCCCTAGCCATACCACTGGAATACTACAAGTACTTCACTTATGACTAATGTTATACATAAATAAAATAATTACCTTGTAGCAGTCTGGTCAATTTGGAATCTCTGTATGGAATATGACCTCGACCCCCTTCCTCACCAAGGGCTGAAATGACATTGCCTAAGGCCAGGAGACCCCGGTTAATATTCACCCCCTCTTTGAACCTCTCCCCCGTGGCTCCCGTCTTCTTGGCCGTTCACTGCCGGCCAGATCCACCAAGTGAAACTTGGCAGACACAATGCTCGCCCTGAAACAAAAAATGTCTTATGAGTTAGAGAAGTAAATCATGATCTTATGAGTTAGAGAAGTAAATCATGATCTTTTGAGTTAGAGAAGTATATCATGATCTTATGAGTTAGAGAAGTAAATCATGATCTTATGAGTTAGAGAAGTAAATCATGAGAGAGAGAGAGAGAGAGAGAGAGAGAGAGAGAGAGAGAGAATCAGAATTTTATTTCGATTGTTACAATGGCTATTCTTTGAACATAGTAATGAGTCTTACAATATTTCTGAATAAGATAAAAATGTGTTAAAGGTAGAATACTGAACATGATTTTGATATATGATATGATGATATACAAATAAAAAAATTGTAAAACATTAAAAAATTGTAAAACATTAAAATTCTAATAAAAACAAATAAAAAGTCAGAGAGAGAGAGAGAGAGAGAGAGAGAACGAGAGAGAGAGAGAGAGAGAGAGAGAGAGAGGGGGGGGTATGGAGGAGGAAGGAAACAAGGAGATGGATGTGAAGGATGAAAGGAGAAGCGGAGAGGCAGAAGACAAGTCATTTGGGAGTGATAATCCCCCGAAGGAATGCCTGGTCAGTGGAATACATAGGAATACATAGGAAGAACAGATACCAGGAGACCTTTTGGTCTATAACGAGGGTATCTGCTGAACTACCAGTGGTGGGTGCCGTTAATCAAAAAGTTAACTTCGTTAATCGTTAATCCGTTATCCAAAAAATTAACTTCGATAACCGTTCATCAGTTAATTCTTTAAAAATGTAACGGAAGTTATCGATAAACCGATAACGTTAATTTTTATTCTAGAAAAATAGAAAAAAATCAGTTTTTGCTCTAAAACCACCTACAAACACCTTTGAAAAGTGCCAAAACTATACAATCAGCCTTTATGGTTTTTTTTAAGGGCTTTAGAACCCAAAAAACTCGTTTTTTTTTGCTTTAGAGTTAAAAAAGGCAGATTTTATCGCTATAATAACAAATACTCACGTTGTAACCGTAATAGCTCTCCAGAGTGAAGTGAGTCCTCTTTCTACTGGCACTTCCTTTTATATATAGCGCTGCGTTGCGTGCTATGGTGCAATATCTTATTTGTTTATTAAAGAAACTTTATATGATCTATTAATAGAAAATATTTGCTTAAATATCGAATACATAAAATATAATTTTGAACTCACAATTCGAAGTTTAATTGAAGTTATTTATAATAATAAGTAGCGTTATATCGGGGTTGAAAGAATGACGCGTACAATATTAAATATGCTAAGACTCTACATCTGTATTGAAAATCTGAAAATAATAGAAACTTTTAAACGTTTAACGGTTTTTATGAAATTCTTGGGTTAGCGGACTTGAGTTAACGGAAGTTAAATGTAACGGAAGTTAATTAGTCCGATAATGATTTCCAAAGTTAACTTAAAAGTTAAATCGTTAACGAAAATGTTAACTTCGTTAATTAACGGTTGGTGCCCACCTTTGTGAACTACATACTACTAACTATCAACTACATGTAAGAGGACAGTTGGAATAGGATACCATGTCCCTAAAGAAGATAGGAACATGGAAGTTTCGTAGTGAAGAATGATAGGATATGAAGTATGCTAACTACAACTACCACTAATCGATCCGGGGGCGGGACGATATAAAATAAATTCGCGGGGCAATATCAAAACCCATTTACCTTACAGTACGCAACCAGTCTGTTTTTAATTGTTATAAAGTTTTTAATGGTTTAAAAGTTATTGTGCTGGCTTCGACAACATTTGCTGGTCATTTGTTCCATCAATTTACAACTCTAACATTGAAATAATTTTGACGGAGATCTGTGATGAAACGTTGACCAATCAGTTTTAAACCGTTGTTTCTTGTTGTCACGTGATGAGAAAGCTCGAATAGGTTCTCTTGATTAATGACATCAAATCCTTTAAGGATCTTAGAGATTTCTATCAAGTCCCCATGGATTCAGAGATCCTTTAAGGAAAACATAAAAGTTTCCGCAGTCACTCTTCATAAGATGAATTTCGCAGAGATGGAATCAGTCTGGTTGCTCTTCTTTGAACTGATTAGTTTTTGGCTTGATCTTTTACAAAACAAGGCGACCAGAATTGAACGGCATATTCTAAGTGTGGCCTAACCAAAGACGTGTAAAAACGTGTGATTATTTTCGGAGTTGTAAGTTCAAAGTTGCGTTTAATGAAGCCCAACATCATATTCGCCTTTTTACTGGCAGCTAGGCAATGCATACTCGTTTTAAGATCATTATTAATGATGACACCTAAATCTTTTTCCTGCTGTACTTCAGTTAATGACATATTTTGCATTTGATAGTTATATTTGAGGTTATTGTTACCTATATGCATTACTTTACATTTATCGGAATTGAATTTCAATAGCCATTTATTACTCCAATCAGATAGTTTGTCTGGATCACGTTGCATGAGTTCGCAGTTTTCTCTAGTACAAGTACAACTAGTCGTCGAATTACGACCTTGATTGGTTACGACCGACCGGTCATAAGTTGATCTGGTCGTAAGGCGGCCTATGTTATAATTATACAGTGTATTATAATATTATACTGTATGATACTATTATAATCATCTTTAAGTCATATTTTATCAACATTTTCTTTGTTCATTATTGTTATAACCATCGTATCACCACTGTCTTAGTACCGTTATCATCTTTCTACACATTTTATCAACATTTTCTACCATTCTATCAAAATTCACCGCCGGTCGTAAAGTCGAACAGTTGTAATCTACATAGGTCGTAAGTCGCCGACTAGTTGTAGTCGTCGACTTACGACCTTGATTGGTAATCTGATCTGGTCGTAAGTCGGCCTATGCTATAATTACCTTACGTACCGTAAATGGCGGCGTACAACTCGACTCTTTGAGCCTGAAAAAATCTCTCCAAAACTAGGGGTCGACTTATACAGCAAGGATAAAATACGAACCTTTACCAACGAGTGGCAAACAAGTGGATCAGCACTACTAAAAATCGCTGTACACCACTTACCGTAGACCCCAGCAGGTTACCACAAATATTTCCAAATAAAACTGGTGTTCGGTGAACTTACTTAACATATTTAACACACTGATTAATATATAAATAATAAAAATAATATAAAATCAGTTTAAATCTACACAAAACCATAGGCTATTTCCAACAGCTGATACACAGATTGTAAACAACTGACCGGAACGCCACTGTACCGAAGCGGCCAGTCAGATAACTACAACAACAATTGCCTGGCTGCTCGCCGAGCGCCAGCGCTGTCCGCTCAACTCATCGTACCTCACATTCTAACAATACAACCAGTAATTCTGATCTACAAATATATCGTGACCATACACAACGGGGGTAAAGACTTTGTAAGCTTTGGCCTATCAGTAGCCTACCGTATTTTTGGAGTCGACTTATACGGCAAGTATAGGCCTACCCGTAATCTTGAGCTAATAATCATGAGGTCGACTTGTATGCCTGGTCGACTTATATGCCGCCATTTACGGTATATTATCGTATTATTATATATATTAATTTACACGTATATTATACTGTCGTACCGCCGGTCGTAAAGTTGAAGTCGTAAGTTGCGTAGGTTGTAAGTCGACGACTACCTGTATATGCTTTACCGCCAAATTTGGTGTCATCAGCAAATTTTGATATTTTAGATACAAGTTTGCAGTCCAGATCACAGGAGAAGGAGAAGCAGGAGAAGGAGAGGAGAAGGAGAAGGAGAAGGAGAAGGAGGAGGAGCAGGAGGGGATGAGCAGGAGGAGGAGCAGGAGAAGGAGGAGCAGGAGGAGGAGGAACAGGAGGAGGAGGAGGAGGAGCAGGAGGGGGACGAGCAGGAGGAGGAAGAGCAGGAGGAGGAGGAGCAGGAGAAGGAGGAGCAGGAGGGGGACGAGCAGAAGGGGGACGAGCAGGAGGGGGACGAGGGGGAGGGGGAGGAGGAGAGGAGGAGGAGGAGGGAGGAGGAGGAGGAGGAGGAGGAGGAGGAGGAGGAGGAGGAGGAGAGAGAAGAGAAGGAGAAGAAGAAAGAAGAAGAAGAGAGAAGAAGAAGAAGAAGAAGAAGAAGAAGAAGAAGAAGAAAGGAAGAGGTAGGAGTTAGCAGCAGCTTGGAGTTATGAAGAATAGAACCTACAAAGTTCTATTCTTCATAACTCTAAGCTGCTGCTAACTCCTATCTCTTCCTGTCCCTGCTGCCCTTATTAGGCTTTGTTGCAATTATGTGTTTTGGAAGAAAATTTATATTGCCACCCTCCCTGTTTTGCGTGCACCTTCATCTGTATATCAGACTCAGGGTGATGGAGCTGAAGAGTATAACAATGAAACTCCAGACCCTCACGTCACCAGCCATGCCAGGACCCGGCGCCACCAAGACCTCCAAGGAGGGCACCAAGGCGGGCTGCTGTGCCTTCCTGCGCGCCTTCCTCAGGATGTTTAAAAGGAAGAAACGCGCACGTCACTCCTCCAGCGGGCGCCTGACGGAGCCTGCGATTGAGGACCCTGTTGTGGAGGAGTCCCCGGGGCCTGACCAGCAGTCTGCCCCGCTGGACCAAGCACCGGAAGAGCCGCTGAAGAAGGGGGAAGTAGAGAATGTTGAGGAGGAGCAAGAGGAGCAGCAGCAGGTGGAGGAGCAGAATGAGCCGGTGGAGCAGGAGCAGGAAGAGCAGGAGGAGGAGCAGGAGCTGCAAGAAGAGAAGCAGGCTGTGCAGGAGCCTGTTGTGGCAGAGCAGGTTCCGGAAGACTCATCACTGAAGGTTCCTGATGCCGACGAGTCTGACCTTGACGAAAATGTCACCGACGATTCAGACTCCGAGGAGTCGTCTTCAGATGAGTCTGCCAAGCCTGCACCGCCAGTCAAGAACCAGCGAGGCAAGGCACAGAACAGAGCCAAGAAGGACGCTGCCCCGCCTTCCATCGGGCCTGAGCTGCTGCTGCGGCCACGCGGCGCTGTCATCACCTTCTGCAGCGACGTGGTGGACCCGCCCGCCACCCTCCTCATGGGTTCTGACAAGCATGAGAACGACCACCTCCTGGCGCAGGCCACGGACCGCCTCGTGTTCTTCCATGTGGACGCCCTGCCCTCGGCCCACGTGTACCTCCAGCTGGAGCCCGGCCAGGCCCTGCGCGACGTGCCCCGCGTACTTCTGAACGACGCGGTGCAGTTGTGCAAGGCCAACAGTGCCAAGGGCAACAGGCTGGGCAACGTGGTGGTGGTGTACACGCTGGGATCAAACCTGAGCAAGACCCGCCACATGAAAGCCGGCGAGGTGGGCTTCGTCAGCGACAAGGAGGTGCGCAAGATCCTTGTCTCCAAACGGGACGACAAGATCATGGACCGCCTCAACAACACCAAGAGGAAGGTCCTCTCACGCAAGTCGGAGCGGGAGAAGCAGCAGCGAGCCAAGGAGAGGCAGCGCCAGAAGACCGAGGTCAAGTTGAAGAATAGAAAGCAGAAACAGAAGTAGCAAGTATAAGAGCAGCAGGACGATGCCGCTGCCCCCGAGGAGTCACTTGACCCTGCGTGGGGCATCGAGGTGCAGCAGCGTCCCGCCGCCTGCAAGCCGCGACGCAGGCGACGGGAGCGGCGCGAGGAGGAGAGCTCGGACGAAGAGTGTGGCGATGAAAAGGAACAGGAGAAGGAAACCACCCTGCCGGAGAAGGAGACGACACGCTGCTTCCCAGTGAGTGCAGAGAAGAGAAGCGTCCTGCAGGGCTGCCGCGCCACGCTGGAGCGACGCTTTGACGTGCGTGTGCAGCCCCCACGCAAGGGAGAGGCCGAGGGCCGCGGCACCGTCACGGGGGCTGCCGACGACGTGGCTTACGCCCTGGCTGAGCTCAAGAAGCTGCTGTTTCCTGAGAAGCAGAAGGCGAAGGCAGCCGCCGCACCTCAGGACAACAAGGGCGGCAAGGGCAGAGAGGCCAAGGGTCCCAGCACCAAGGGCTCCTCCACACAGAAGAGAAAGCAGTGATTACCCAAGCCCACTACGTGGCACTGTGAGGAGTGAGCAGATTCTAATTTCTAACCTCCGCTGATTTACACCGCTATGTGGCAAAAATAAAAATAAAATAAAATAATAAAAAATAATAAAAAGTAAACTAAAATATGGAAAAAAAGGTTTGACACACCCAGAATGAAAGTGCATGGCAATGAAGAGGGAGCCTCGCATCATTACTCCTACAGTACAATATTGTTTAAATTTCCAAAGTTGTGTTTGTATTCTATACTTTGTTTGTGGCGAAACACGTGATGAGTGTGGTGACCAAGCACGTCACGGTGATGCCTGTGTTCTGCATCACTTGTCTGTGTTCTATGCTGACAAGTTATATCTGTGTGTTCTGTGCCTGTCGGTATGTGAGGCAATCAACTTTGAAGTGTTCATTAATATATTTGTCAGTATCTTTTTCGTTACTATACTATAAATAAACCCAACAAATCAATTATTCTTTCCCTTCCTGCCTCTCTCCCTCAACACACACCAAACCATCACTTCTCTGTGTGTGTTCCTTCCTCCTCACCTTTATCCACTATCACCTGTTTCCTTATTCTTACCGCAACGTTACCACACTAGTCCTATTTCTTCTTCTTCACCTCTTTTTCCTTATACGTTTTTTGTTTTTTTCTTCTACTTCAATTACTTCTTCATGGTAATAATAATGATAATGATAATAATAATATTAATAATAATAATAATAATAATAATAATAATAACGATAAAAATCATGATGAGAAAAACAACTACAATTACTTCCTCTAAAAGTAATCACAACGCAGGAGTGTTATGTAATTAAAGTGTGTTATTTCGAACTCTAAACCTTGTTATGATTCAAGAGAAATGAGGAAAGAGAAGATGTATGATAGGAAAAGTAGGCCAGATAGCCGGATAACCGATAGCAGCCGGATATCCGGTACATACCTACTCAATTCCAATAATATTTTTCAGACCTTCACTTGTGGACCATCTCTCACTGTAGCACTGCATATGTGCCTTGTCCTTTTATCAGTAAGTTCCATTATGTCCTCCTATCAGTAGGAGGGACAGTTGACAGACACACTCTCTTTTCCTCTTCAAACAGCCCAGCAATTTATTCCTTTTCTTAGTTTTTATATTTGTGAGGGCTGAGAATCCCAGTTCACACAGATATGAGGTTGAAAATTGCAAGAGTATTTTCTGGGCCCTTTTGGATATATGTGGGTGTTCGTTTTCCATTTGAATCCAGAAGCTTTCTAATGTCATATCCAGATATTGCAGTTTTAGTGTGTGGTCATTACGGATGTTGATTAGTTCCTCTTCTTCAAGGATGCTAAGTTGTGGCTTGCTCAAGGGATCGTGAACGAATGGATTTCTCAGCCAGTCATAACTTTCAACAGATATATTTGGGAAATATTCTTCTATGTTCCTTCCTAGGCTTTCAAGGTGCTGCTTAATGAGTGGAACAATGTCTGTATATTTAGCTTCAGCAGTCTTTTGAAACATGTCAATCTTGCCTTCACTCACCCTTTCATTCTAGAGCCTAATTTTTTCTACCAAGGCTTTCACTTTGTCAGAAGATTTTACCATATTTTCATTTCTTCCTTGCATACTTGCATTAACCTTGTTCAGATGTTCAAATATGTCTGCCAAGTAGCATAATTATGCACTCCAAATTTCATTAGCAAGTAATTCGCAGAATTCAGTTTTCTCCTCAAGGGTAAAGAAAAGGAGCATTTCCTCTCTCAGTTCATGCACCCGGCGGAATAACACTTTGCCTCTTGATAACCACCGAACTTCTGTGTGGAGGAGAAGACCTTCGTGAGGAGATCCCATTTCTTCACAAAGCATGGAAAATAGTCTTGACTGCTTTGGTCTGCTTTTAAGAAAGTTTACCATTTTCACAACATCATCAAGAACAAACTTTAATTCTTGTCCGAGTGTTTTAGCAACAAGAGCTTCACGGTGCAAGAAACAATGGGTAGTAATCAAATCTGGGTTCTCCTTCTTGACTAAGGACACAAAACCTTTTACCGATCCCACCATGGATGGACAGCCATCTGTGCAAATTCCTACACATAATTTCCATGACAAGTCCTTTTCTTTCAAGTATTCTGTAACTAGAAAATATCTCCTGTCCTGTGGTTTGCACCAGTTCTTTGCAGCATAAGAAATGTTTAGTTATTTTGTTATCAGCAACATAACGGATGAACACTAGTAACTGAGGTTTTCTTCCAATGTCTGTTGATTCATCCGCTTGTAAAGCATACATTTTACCTTTCATGAGTTCACACACCTTTTTCAATATCAGACGACATGTCCTGGATTCGTCTACCAATCGTGTCGTCTGAGAGGGGAATTTTTTTTCACTTCCTTTTCAGCCTCATCCCCAAACAATGTTTTCACCACAGCACAGCAAGCTGGAAGGAAGTATGACTGCAATTGAATGGGGTTTCATTTGTTTTGCTGTATGCTCTGCCACTAAATAGCTTGCTTTCTGTGCCTTTTCTGACACCTTCACCTTTTTCTCAAACCCAAGCCTTTGTTGTTTGTTATCTTTCAAGAGTCTTTTAAAGTAATCTATAGGCTTCTGAGAGAGGTGACTCTGTTTTGTTGTTAAATGTCTCTTCATTTTCATAGGAGTCATAGATTCATTTGATAGCTCAATGCCGCAAACAACACATTTTGGCTTTGAACCATTTACATCATCACAGCAAGTGAACCCAAGTCCAAGATAACTGTCGTTATACAGGCGAAATGACTTACTGCGGTTACTTTTGCTGGCAAAAGTGTCGTCGTTTTGACCACGCTCAGACCTGGATGACAAAACTCACTTTCATCTGTCACTTCACTTTGCCAGCACGGACCTGTACGACTATGCTCATTTTCAACTGTCACTTCACTTTCCACACTAGGGTCTGGACGAGAGGACTCGCTTTCAACAGTTATTACTGTTACTTCGCCTTCGGTGCCTTCGACACATTTATGTTTTGATTCATGATCAACTGCGACTTCACCGCTATTGCCTTCAGTACACTTTCGCTTTTTAATGAGGTACTTATCCATTTTTTAAGCTTGGACCTCATTAACACCACAACAGCGATACTTACCGAGGCTCACAGCTACACTGACCACGGGAGGTGCCTACCCAACTCTCTGCCTACGTGTGTTGCCAAATTATACATGTCATTTATCGATCGGGGTTCACGTAAATCACGTCAAACAGTCAAACTTGCATAAAGCCTACTGATATACGTATGCATCAGTTTCTATTCATCATCCTTTTTCCTTTTATATGTCGCTAAAAACAATTCACTTGAACGCGTGATAAAACTAGTAGGTTGGTAACTCATTAACACCAGCAGGCTGTGGCTCAGACTGGTACAGTACGTGTACAGTACTCGTTCAACACGTATTGTGGTGGGAGCGGGAAGTATTTTTTTAAGCATGAATAACTTATTTATTTATTCTCTATTTCTTACTTTATCCATCTACCCAAAGTACTTATAATATTATTAAGAGGACCTTGCATCTACTTGTCTAGTTACATATTAACTCATTCATTTACGATTTTCCATCTTCAATATAATAAACAAAAACTGCGACCTCAAAGCGCAAAATACCCATATCTATGAAAAATTACGCGGCGCACCTAGGGGATTCCCACGGCGCACAGTTTGAGAATCACTGCATTAGACTGTGGGGCCGTGGGCGGCTCAAAGAAATAAACTTATCTATATGAAGTGAGAAGCCATACATAGAAATGAAAAAGATATGGTGTTGACTTACCCCTTCATTTTTTTTCTTTGTTCAACCTGCATGGAGAAGATTGCATGTGATCTGCTTGAGTGGGCATTCATGGCAGTGGCCCCGGTAGCGCGATTCATGGCACCCTGTCAGGGATCCAAATTGCAGTTAGAATCAAAATGCTAGCTTACTCATCGCTGGTTTATGCACTAAAATTATCACAAATAAATCTTATGATATTAAATCTTTATTGTGAGAATAATAACTAATAATATGTTGTCATACGAGATGGTGGCATTCTGCAATCAAGACGCATAGACGTAATAAACCAAATTACTTTTCTACAAAGATATCAGTCAAGAAACTATACTTAAGGTCTGCTACTCAAACAATAGATATTTCCAGTATTTCCTGATGAGAGCTTAGGGATGGTGATTCAATACATCAATATAGCTAACTATATCAAAACTAATAGTGTATGGGTATGTTAGAGTGTTGAGTGAACCAGGACCTTTATGGAACATACAGACTAACCTACACTCTGGTGCATTGTATTGGTTACAGGGAGTTTCGTACACAGTTGTTTCGTACCCAGAATTTTGTTATTGTTTCGTATACCGATTTTGAGTTTTTTCGTACATACCTGGTGCCGTTCGTAACTCTAGTAGTCCCAAATTCAACTCTGAGCTGACTGTACAAAACGACTATGGTTTCATATAGACTACGAACAACAACTTTTTGGTGTACGAATCTACTGGTGTACGAAACAACTTGTGTACGGGAAATGACTGCACCCCATTGTATTTGCCTCCCTACCAGTCCTAACAGCATCTTTTGCCATCTGCTACTCATTATCTACTTGGATGATTCAATACCTCTACTACCATCTCATCTATATCAATGACAACAAATCTGAACACACACTATCTCACCTGTTCAAGACACCTCATGGTCTCTCGAATGCTGGTCACGGGTATCTCAGTGACGCCAACAAGTTTTATTCCTCCTCTCGCATCTTCCGGATGTCAACAGAGCATTCTTCCTTATTATTCTTATTACTCAGAAGATCAAACAGGGTCTCCTTATATAACTGCAAAATGACAGGAGAAATATGAAATATATTATACAGTTGTTCCTTGGCAGAAGAGTAAAATCAATTGAGTAAAATGACGAGATACAAGTAATAGCTACATATAAGCACATTGGCAAAAATATAACATTTGCAATTAATACTCTGCCATAAGGCGTTTTAGCTCGCTCACAAAATACTAAACACAATTTGCCATTTGTACATCCTAAACATTTAGATAATTTGAACTTAATAAAAACAGCTACATTTTTTGCAAAACTTATTTTGAATATATTATACAGTATAACACTTATTTTGCTTCTTAAAATCTGTCACCCCAAGATTCCTCCACAACCAGGCCTCATTGCCAGTGGTTCACCCCAGCCTCTTCATAATGTTTAAGCCCTTGAGACCCAGAACGTAATTTCCATTGTAATTTGAGTGCCATGAGACGATTTTTAGTGAATATATGCAATATTTTATAGATATGACCTGTTTAGTATCCTTGTCCACTAACTAATTTGGTATATTCAGTTACTTTTCGTAATTATAAGATTCGAAACACACAATTTTTTATAGCAAAAGAAAGATCTGGGTGTGAAGGGGTTAAGATGTCAGTGGCGGGTCACCCCCTCCACACTAAAAACCACATCACGCCCACTCAGTCTCACACACACCTTTCACACTCTAGGATGCTTATTGGCTCCTGGATTTATAACTTTTAAAATTCATCAGTACATAACATTATTTTGAATGTTTATGATATCCAATTTGCAAACAGCATTTAATATTCTTTGTAAGTGAACTGCCATGTTTGAGCCATCCCACTTTTGGAGAAGACTATGCAACGGTATGCATGGGAAGAAAAAATAATATTTCCTACAAAATCTGCTTCAGTTTTCAGAGATGTCCCATGAATGGAGAGTAAAAAAACTAGTCACCAACCCTGCAAAGTCTTAAGATGCTGAGCTGCATTAATCTCAGCTTGTAGAGAAGGCAGTGAAATCAGTGGTTGCAAATGTGAGACATGATTATGGGAGATGTTGGCAACTACAAGCACGCTGCGTCGTGCACTGAATCTTACCGCCACGCTCTCCTTAGTCCACTTCCATCCGTCAAAGGCTCTGTTCTCGCTCTGTGCAATCTAAACCAAATACACTAATAACATCTAATAGCAGGAACTACTACCTTTCTTTCACCTGCAACCCCAAGGGATGGATCACCAACGTCCATCTTATACAAACACACTATATCTTACCTCAATAAAGGACACCTTCACCATGTACTCCTTATCAGTCTGGTTTGCGACTCCCTCGAATATGTCCTGCACAGCCCGAGGGATGATGCCTGAGCCCTCTGACGCCTCAACCCCGGCCCCGGGTTCATAGGCTGTGCCCATGGTGTGAGTTTTGCCAGATCCGGTCTGGCCATATGCCAAAACAGTGACATTGTAGCCTGAAATTTACATTGAAAAAAAAATACAATAAACTATCTAGAATATTAATGACATCATGGCCCTTCCACATACTAAGCACCATGGTTTGGAAACATGTATGACTTTAAATTGTATGTAGTCTATTATGATGGGAAATGGCACAAAAAATTTAGTTATTTTTGGAGACAA
>JACEEZ010021845.1:0-24404 GCA_016584305.1 Chionoecetes opilio | reverse complement strand
AGCCTCCAAGCTTAAACCCACCTTCACTCCTTCCTGACCATCATTGGTTTCCTCATTCTCACACCCACATTTTCATTTGTACAATATGCTAAAATTAAGGTTCTCGCTTTACCACAAACAAAAAAAAAAGTGATCGGATATCTCTAAGTGGGCTTAAAACCTTCCCCTGGTCGGCTGGTTCCAAAACTGTGACATATGATGGGGTTCAGCCACGGGGCGCACCTACGCGACAGACAGACAGACAGACAGACAGACACACACACTTTCGCTTATATTATTATAGACTAGCCGCAAGCCGCCCTCCGGGCGGCCTTTTTGGCTAGCTCCTGCGGAGGGCTATTGGTGGGCTTCGGCCCACCACCTGTGTTTGGTGGAGGCCCACCAAACACAGACTCTCCAGATAGCCCCTTCTAACTTTCCTGAAATCATGGATGTAGAAATGTACGTATTAACGCCACCCATTCACATCATAGCCCCTTCTAACTTTCCTGAAAGCAAAGCCGCCCTCCGGCGGACTTTTTGGCTAGCTCCTGCGGAGGGCTATTGGTGGGCCTTCGGCCCACCACCTGTGTTTGGTGGGCCTTCGGCCCACCAAACAGACTCTCCAGATAGCCCCTTCTAACTTTCCTGAAATGTATGTATTCCCCCCCCACCCATTCACTCACCCATTACCCATCACCCCCCACCCATTCACTCACCCATTACCCATCACCACACACCCATTCACTCACCCATTACCTATCACCACACACCCATTCATTCACCTATTACCCATCACCCCCCACCTATTCCCTCACCCATCACCCATCACCCCCCACCCATTCACTCACCCATCACCCCACACCCATTACCCATCACCCCACCCATTCACTCACCTATTACCCATCACCCTACATCAAGGTTTCCTCAATTCTTGCAACCCACTTTTTTTTCTTCAGTTCTCGCTAATAGGCTGCTAAAAAGAAAAGAAAAAATGATCGGATCATCCTATAATGTGGGCTTAAACCTTCCCCTGGTTAACCTGATTCCAAACTGTGACATATGATGGGATTCCGCCACAGGGGGCGGCACCTATCGCGGACAGACAGACACACACACACACACACACACACACACACACACACACTTTCGCTTATATTATTATAGAATATATATATATATATATATATATATACAGGAATGGACATAAGGAAATAATGTGTAAATAAACTACTATGTTACAACAATAACATACCTGATCAGTGGGACACGTGTGCCTGCCTGGAGTTGCATATCCGCTCTATGTTAGGAGGGACAGTTGACAGACACACTCTCATTTCCTTTTCAACAGCCAGCAATTTACTCCTTTTCCTAGTTTCTATATTTGTGAGGGTTGAGAATCCCCAGTTCACACAGATATGAGGTTGAAAATTGCAAGAGTATTCTCTGGGCCCTTTTGGATATATGTGGGTGTTCGTTTTCCATTTGAATCCAGAAGCTTTCTAATGTCATATCCAGATATTGCAGTTTTAGTGTGCGGTCATTACGGATGTTGATTAGTTCCTCTTCTTCAAGGATGCTAATTTGTGGCTTGCTCAAGGGATACTGAACGAATGGATTTCTCAGCCAGTCATAACTTTCAACAGATATATTTGGGAAATATTTTTCTATGTTCCTTCCTAGGCTTTCAAGGTGCTGCTTAATGAGTGGAATAATGTCTGTATATTTAGCTTCAGCAGTCTTTTGAAACATGTCAATCTTGCCTTCACTCATCCTTTCATTCCAGAGCCTAATTTTTTCTACCAAGGCTTTCATTTTGTCAGAAGATGTTACCATATTTTCATTTCTTCCTTGCATACTTGCATTAACAAGTTCAGATGTTCAAATATGTCTGCCAATTAGCATAATTTTGAACTCCAAATTTCATCAGCAATTAATTCGCAGAATTCAGTTTTCTCCTCAAGGGTAAAGAAAAGGAGCATTTCCTCTCTCAGTTCATGCACCCGGGATAACACTTTGCCTCTTGATAACCACCGGACTTCTGTGTGGAGGGGAAGACCTTCGTGAGGAGATCCCATTTCTTCACAAAGCATGGAAAATAGTCTTGATTGCTTTAGTCTGCTTTTAAGAAAGTTTACCATTTTCACAACATCATCAAGAACAAACTTTTATTCTTGTCCGAGTGTTTTAACAAGAGCTTCACGGTGCAAGAAACAATGGGTAGTAATCAAATTTGGGTTCTTCTTCTTGACTAAGGACACAAAACCTTTTACCGATCCCACCATAGATGGACAGCCATCTGTGCAAATTCCTACACATAATTTTCATGACAAGTCCTTTTCTTTCAAGTATTCTGTCACTGTAGAAAATATCTCCTGTCCTGTGGTTTGCACCAGTTCTTTGCAGCATAAGAAATGTTCAGTTATTTTGTTATCAGCAACATAACGGATGAACACTAGTAACTGAGGTTTTCCTCCAATGTCTGTTGATTCATCCGCTTGTAAAGCATACATTTTACCTTTCACGAGTTCACACACACTTTTTTTCAATATCAGACGACATGTCCTTGATTCGTCTACCAATCGTGTCGTCTGAGAGGGGAATTTTTTTCACTTCCTTCTCAGCCTCATCCCCAAACAATGTTTTCACCACAGCACAGCAAGCTGGAAGGAAGCATGACTCTGCAATTGAATGGGGTTTCATTTGTTTTGCTGTATGCTCTGCCACTAAATAGCTTGCTTTCTGTGCCTTTTCTGCCACCTTCACCTTTTTCTCAAACCCAAGCCTTTGTTGTTTGTTATCTTTCAAGAGTTTTTTAAAGTAATCTATAGGCTTCTGAGAGAGGTGACTATGTTTTGTTGTTAAATGTCTCTTCATTTTCATTTGATAGCTCAATGCCGCAAACAACACATTTTGGCCTTGGACCATTTTCATCATCACAGCAAGTGAACCCAAGTCCAAGGTAACTGTCGTTATACAGGCGAAATATCTTACTGCGGTTACTTTTGCTGGCGGCACGTGTCGTCGTTTTGACCACGCTCAGACCTGGATGACAAAACTCACTTTCATCTGTCACTTCTCTTTGCCCGCTCGGACCTGCACGACTACGGTCACTTTCAACTGTCACCTCACTTTGCCAGCACGGACCTGTACGACTATGCTAATTTTCAACTGTTTCATCTTTCCTTTCCACTACTAGGTCTGGACGAGAGGACTCACTTTCAACGTTATTAACTGTTACCTTCGCCTTCGGTGCTTCGACACATTTCGTTTTGATTCATGAGCAACTGCGACTCACCGCTATTGCCTTCGTACACTTTTTCGCTTTTAATGAGGTACTTATCCATTTTTTAAGCTTGGACCTCATTAACACCACAACAGCGATACTTACTGAGGCTCACGGCTACACGGACCACGGAGGTGCGTTTCCCAACCTTCTGCCTACGTTTGTTCCAATATCAAGTTTTCGATCGGGTTCACTGAAATCACGTCAAACAGTCAAACTTTAAAACTCGATATACGTATGCATTTTCTATTCATCACTTTTTCGCTTTATATGTCGCTAAAATCTTCACATGAACGCGTGATAAACTAGTAAGTTGGTAATCAGTAAACCAGCAGGCTGCATTCAGACTTGGAATGTACTTTACAAACTCCATTAAACACTATTGGGAAGCGGGAAGTTATTTTTTTTAAAAAAACTTATTTATTTATTCTCTATTTCTTACTTTATCCATCACCCAAAGTACTTATAATATTATGAAAAGGACCTTGCATCTACGCCTAGTTACATATTAACTCATTCATTTACGGATTTTCCATCTTCTATATAAAAAACAAACTGCGACCCAACAAACCCCCATTCCCCTTGAAAATTACGCGGTTTTCACCTATGGATTCCCAGGCACAGTGCGCGCGGCGCACAGTTTGAAATTCACTGCTTTAGCTGGAATGTCTTCGGTGCTTTCACACCACGAGGGGTCCCTATCTCAGAACCAGGCAACCTTTCCATATCGAGGAGTGAAGAGACTTTGTCACAGCCCGTAGGACGCTGTGAATGTTAACAACGGTATGGTCGTTGCCAACCCCTCACCACGAAGGAAGAAATTTGGGAGGTGAATTGTCATTCAGAGCGTCGACCTGGAATCAGAGATTGACTATGCCTTGTAAAGGTAGCTGTATTGGCTCATAAGGATATTAACGCACCATGACATCCAGGCTCCGACCCCGCCGCTCACTTACTACGCTGTTACCGGATAACTGAAGTTTTCACCAATCGAATTGGTTGCAGAGGGCGTCAGCATTGGGGACAACGTACAGCCTACGCACACATAAGTTAAAGGCGTAAATAGAGGTATTGACGTCGAAGGCTTGGCTACCGCAGGGTAGCCCCTCCAGACTTCGTGTGGATGGAGAGTGTGACGTTTGAAAGTCCTCGCTGAGGGCTCCGGATCATGGACATCGCCGCCACCTTCACCAGGCACACTCCAACGGCAACAGGTGGGACGAGACCAAACCGCGGTGGAAAGTCTGCTTAAACACTGGGGGAATAGACTGATATGGAATCCATAAATGGAGGAAGGGTTTGAAGAAAAAATTTTTATAGCACCAAAATGAACATTCAAAGTGCATTTTTGAAAATTTATTGACCTCAATTAGAAAGAATTGAAAACAATGACGTTGGAAATGTACTATATACCAGTGCTAGATGACCCGTTAACTGCTAAACGGTTGGGCGAAGCGGTGGAAAGTCTGACCTCGACAAAAGTTACTGGGGGTTCCCAGGTATCATTAGAAAATTCTGTTTCGGTTTTTTTATTTTAGCAATATTCAACTGGATTTAACGCTGTTTAACCCGATTTCATGGTGTTTAACGTTGCCGTGTTGTTAAGTCTAAATTTGTGATATATAAATTTTTTTGATGGTTAGTAAACACTTGCCAAAATTTTAAAAATTTATCCAATAGAATGAACTTTGTGTCTATTACTTCTTCTACTCTATTTCGCTAAGAACATTATCTGACTGTGTCTTCGAACTACGCATCTTCCTCAAAACAAATCTCGAAGTTGTTTCCAAATATTATAGTATATATATAAAATATATATATAAAATATATTTTATTTAAGATATAATTATTATATATTATTTCTTAATTAACCACTCCCAAAACTTTAAATATAGGACTGCATCTTGCTATTCATTAACTATACGATTTCCATTTTTAAAAACAAATGGTTCAGCGCAAAACACCATACTATGAAAATACGCGCGCACCTAAGGATTCCCAACATTCGCGGAAGTTTTAGAATACTTTTGCTGGAATTCATCCATCGATTCACGCACAGTATCACATTACAACACCAGCCACCTTTAAGTATTGAAAGCGCTTTTCAAACCACTAGGCTGTGTATGTGCAAACATGCTGCCAACCACACACCCAGAAATTTGAGTAATGCATTCAAAACCTCACTATATCAAATTGATCCATTTTGTAGTCACCTGTTTATCATAAAAATTACGTGCACCTTACTCCATCGACCACCCGCTATATACGTGATACCCACTACCGGACAATCGAATTTGCAGGCAATACACAGTCAACTCGACATATTAGAGTAACTATATATTACTGACTTGCTACGCATACAATAGCCCTCAATTGTGTATTGAGTTAATTCAATATGCTAAGGCCAAAATATGGTTCGCCGCCATTCATCCATTTCCACCGCAACGGGACCGCAAACGCGTGGAACTCTTTAGACTAGGTATGCTAGAACCTAGGAAAGGTGAAGAAGAAATAGCAACCAAAGATAACATTCAAGCGCATTTAATTTATTAAGGCTCAAGTAAAAAGAAACATGACGTGAAAATACCTTTTAGTCAGATGCGTATGCAAATTGGCGAAGCGGAAGCTAACCCAAATTATGGGGGAATGCCATTCATTAAAAACCCCGATCATTTTTTATAGGCATTTCATTTATTAACTGTTTTTTGATGATGTATGTATGTACCTGCATTGGAATCGAATCTTGATTGTAAAATTAGGGATATATGATACTTGCCAATTTTGACCAATTTCAATGTGAACTTTCTTTCCCTACCTACTTTTCTAGAACATCTAGATCGATTCTTCATCCATCTTCCTCAAAAAAACCCATTTTTCCAAAAAAAAATTTTTTTAAAAAAAAATTATTAAAATTTTAAATAAAAAATTAAATAAATTAAATTTAAAAAATTTTTTAAAAAAAAAATATTTTAAAAATTAAAAATTTAAATTAATTAAATTTAAAAAAACCCCCCCTATTAAATTTATAAAAAATTATAAATAATTAAAAACACCCAAACCCCCCCCACTTTTTCATCCCCCCCATTTCCTTCCCCCCCCCCCTTCCCACCAAAAACCCCAAAACCCCCCCTCTTCCTAAACAATTAAAAATTTTTTTCTCCCCACCCATTTACCCCCATTTCCCCAACCCCCCCCCATTCCCCTACCCATCCCCCCCCCCATTTACCATTACCATCACCCCCCCCCATCCTCCCCATTACCCCTCACCCCCCCCCATTCACCCCCAAACCCCTCCCCCCCCCCCCCTCACCCAACACCCCCCCCCCCCCTCACCCATTACCCATCACCCCCCACCCATTCACTCCCCCATTACCCTCACCCAAACCCCTTCACCCCCAAACCCCCCCCCCCACCCCACCCTCACCCCAACCCCCAACCCCCCCCCCCTTCACTCACCCCCCCAACCCCCTTCCCCCCCACCCCTTACTCCCCTTCCCAAACCCCCCCCCATAAAATTCCCATTTACCCATTTTTTCACATTCCGTAAACGTAAAAAAAAAAAAATATCATTCCCATAAAATCCTTCCCTTTAACCATTCCAAAAAAATTTTTAATAAAAAAAAAAAAAAATTTTTTTTTTTTTAAACCAAAAAAATAAACAAAAAAAAAAAAAGAAAACCCCCCCCCCATTTTTCCCCCCCCATACCCCCCCCCCCCTTTTTTCCCAACCAAAAAATTTTTTCCCTTTAAAAAAATTTTAATTTTTTTTTTTTTTTTTTTTTTTTTTTTTTTTTTTTTAAAAAAAAAAAACCCCCCCCCCCCCCCCCCCCCCCCTTTTTTCCCCCCCCCCCCCCCCCCCCCCTTTTTAAAATTTCCCCCCACCCACCCCCTTTTTCCCTCCCCCAAAATAAGTTTAAAATTCGCAACTTTTGTTTTAAATTCTGCTAATATAAAAAAAAAAAAAAAAATATATTTCAATAAGGGGTTGCCTTCCCGGGTAAACCGGATTCAAAAATTTTCCATATAGGTTTTTGCCCGGGGGGGGCGAAATATCCAAACACAGACGACAAAGACAAAAAAAAAAATTTTTATATTTTATATAAAAAAAAGTCAAAATTTACTGTGTTTTGGCATATTTTCGGATTTTTCCCAAAGATGTGGCACATTTTCGGTATATTTGGAACAAAATTTAATATTTTTTTTGCCAGATATGTCATTAGGTCCCCCCAGGCACCCCCCAAAAATTTTAAATTAGAGAAATATATATTAAACAGGGGGTTGTTTCGATTAATTTAAAATTAATATACCCCTACGTAAAAATTTAAATAGCCTTAAAAAAATAAAAATCCCGATATTTCAAAAATTCGTGCTAGAGAAAAGAAATCCCTTTTTTTAAATCAGCAGCAAAAATGTTTTCCCAAACCCACCACAATGAACTAAAAACCATTTTTGGTGTCGACCAGTGTTATGACATAAAGTGCTTAGTATTTTTGCTTAAATATATGTATTTCCTTGGGAAAAAAATGATTTTTTTTTTGTTTGGACAAATAAAGATCTAAATTTTTTTTTTGTATAATTTTTTTTTTTTTGTAATCTTTTCTTTTTTGTATTATGAATTTTTTGGAAATTCTTTGTAAATAAATTAATAACTAACAAACTGTGTTTTGTGTGGTCATTCAAATGGTCTTGTCCACGCGACTGGACCCCGCGATCGCCATTTTCCACCTGGGGGAGCGAGTTGAAGTTCATTTGACCATTTTTGGGAAATCTGCGACCTCACCACCACACACCCCCTTTTTCCTTGCTCAAGGGGGAAAGAAAACCGCCCTTTTTGGCAGTAAAAAATTTCCCTGGGAGCGAGCGAGGATTCAAACCGGCTAACCACAAAAGGCGCGGAAATGCTCTATCCACTGTACATCGTGGCGTTTATGTGTGTGTGTTGGTGTGTTAGTGTTGTCATTCACCCATGGTTTGTCCACGCGGCCGGACCGCGATCCCCAGTTTCACCCCCCCGGAGCAGTTTTGGAGTTCATTATGACCGATATTTGGGTGTGCTGCACCTCACACCCCCCCCCCTCCCCTTGCTCAAGGAGGACAGTACCGCCCGTTTTATCAGTGAAAATCCCCGGGGTGACCGAGGATTCGAACCGGCTAATTTTAGAAGGGCGCCCCAAAACCTATCCACGGGACCATCGCAGTGTGTTGTCTGTATGGTGTACACTGTACATGTATGTTGTGTGTTTTCTGGGGGGTTGTGGTTTTTTGGTTGTGTGTGTGTGTTGTGTGTGTTGTTTGTGTGTATGATATTGTTTTTTTCTTCACCCATGGCCCCTTGCCCACGCGATTCAGCCCGCATCGCCAGTTTTCCCCCTTTTCCGGAGCGAGCAAAAATCTTATACGATTTTAGGGTAATGCGGGACCTAACTCCCACACTCCCCCCTCCTTCCCTCAAGGTGACAATAACCGCCCAAATTTGTCATAAAAAAAATCCCTGGAAGCGAGCGAGGTTTCAAACCCGGGCAAACTACAGCATGTGCCCCCAAATTCTATCCACTTACCCATTGTGGGGGTGTTGTGTGTGTGTGTGTGTGTGTGTGTGGGGTGTGTTTTGTGTGTGTGTGTGTGTGTTGTGTGTGTGACTGGGGCCCCCCTAGAGTCAAGGTCTGTTTCACTTTTCCCCTTTCAATGAAAACCTTTTGGCAAAATTTTGCTTCTAACCCCAAAATTATTCGTTATTTATTTTCTTCCGGCCGGAACTGTCTCTGTGCGGGGTCTCAAAAAGGGGCCCAAAAATAAATAAAAGTAAAGGATAAAACGAGCATTACTTTTATGGACGAAAAATAAATTCAGCCAAGAAACAGCGTGCGGGGTTCTTCACCAAAAGTTTTATAAACCCAAGGGGAACCATCCCTCTGGGTATAAAGGGGGTATGATAATCAATGACAGGAAGGGGTAAACCCTTTGGGATTCAGGTTTTGATGGTGCCCTCCTCGATAAAAAACTGACTGTTATAGAATGAACTCCGCAAAGCCGCCCCCCGGGGGGCTTTTGGCTACCCCCGCGGAGGGCTTTGGTGGGGGCCCCCCCCTGTTTTTGGTGGGCCCCGGCCCACCAAAAACAGCTCTCCAGAACCCCTTCTAGTTTTCCCGAAATCAGGGGTGAGAAATGTATGTATTAACGCCAACCTATTCACATCACCCCAAAACCCCTTCACTCACCCCTTCCCTCCCCCCCACCCCCTTCACTCACCATTACCCCCCCCCCCCATTCATTCCCCTTTCCATCCCACAACCCATTCACTCACCCTTACCCTCACCCCCATCATTCCTCCCCGTCACCCACACCCCCACCCATTCACTCCCCATCCCCCACACCCCCTTACCCATACCCCACCCATTTACTCACCCATTACCTCCCCTACATCAAGGTTTCCTCAATTCTCGCAACCCACTTTCTCACAATTCTCGCTAATAGGGTGCTAAAAAAAAAAAAAAAAAAAATCGGGTCATTCTAAATAGCTTAAAACCTTTCCCCCGTCGAGCCGGTTCCAAAAAGTGCCTATAGGGATTCCGCCCAAAGGGGCCACTGGAGCGGACCACACCCCCACCCAAACAAAAAACACACACACCCCACACAAACACACAAAACACACTTTCGCTTATATTATTATAGATGAATGGCCCCAAAGATAATAGTAGAATAAGGGTAATTCTGTGATGATGGAACGATAAAAATAATGATACTATAATCATGGGATTATAATAATAGTAAAAAATGTAATCATTAATCAAGATAATGATGATATTAAAAGAAAAACTATAATTAAAAAAAAAAAATAATAGAAATAAACAAAATAATTTAAAAAAAAAAAAAAATCAGAACACTACAAAAAATCAAAAATATAAAGCTAATAAAAACAACAATATCTATAATATATATATATTTTTATATATATAATATATATATAATTTATTATTTTATAATATTATATATTATAATATATATTATATATATATATATAAATTATAATTATTATTATATATATATTATATATATATATATAATTTTTATAACCATATATATATATATATATTTAAAATTAATTTTTATTAATTTTATAATATATATATATATATATATATATATATATTATATAAATTTTATTTTTATATATTTTATTATTTCTATATTTATAATATTAAATATATTATATATACCCTAAAATAATATATATATATATATATTTTATTTATTATATATAAATATATATCTATATATAATTTTAATAATATATATTATATATTATAAAAATTATTTTTTTTATAATTTAAATATATATAAAAAATATTTTATATTAATTTAAAAAATTATAAATATCTAAAAAATAAAATATTTTTTTTTTAAAATTATTAATTTTTAAATTAATTTTTTTTTAAATTTTTTTTTTTTTTTTAAATTTTTTAATTTTTGGGGAAATTTTTTTTTTTATTATTAATTTCTTTTATAGTTTTTCTTTTAAATTTCATCATTTCTTGATTAATGATTACCTTTTCTTTTTATTAAAATTCCCATATTTATAGTATCATTATTGTTTCGTTCTCATCTCATCAAAATTATCACTTTATTCTACTATTACTTTGCCTATTCATCTAAAATAAATAAGCGAAAGTGTGTTTTGGGGTTTTTTGTGTTTTGGGTGTGTGTGTGTTTTTGTGTGTGTGTGTTGGGGTTTGGTGGGGGGGGGGGGGGGGCCCCCGGGGGGGCGGAATCCCCTTTATGCACATTTTTGGGAACCGCTCGACAGGAATTTTTTAAGCTCTTTTGAGATGATCCGTTACTTTTTTTTTTTTTTTAGCAGCCTATTAGCGAGAATTGTGAAAAAGGGGGGTTGCGAGAATTGAGGAAACCTTGATTTAGGGTGATGGAAAAGGGGTAGTAAATGGGTGGGGTGATGGGTAAGGGGTGGGGGTGAGGTGGTGAATGGGTGGGGGGTGTGGGTGACGGTGGGGGATAATGGGGGGGATGGGTAATGGGTGAGTGAATGGGTGTTGGTGATGGATAATGGGGAATGAAATGGGGGGGGGGGTAAGGGGTGAGTGAATGGGTGGGGGTGATGGGAATGGGATGAAGGGGTTGGGGGTGATGTAAATAGGTTGGCGTTAAACTACTTCTACATCCTGTTTCGGGAAAGCTAAAAGGGGGCATCTGGAGAGTCTGTGTTTGGTGGGCCGGGCCCACCAAACACAGGGGGGCCCCCCAATGCCCCCCCGCGGATGCCAAAAGTCCACCCGGAGGGGCTTTGGGGCTAGTTCATTCTATAACATCAGTTTCTTTATCGAGGAGGCGAGGGCCCCATCTACCCCTGAATCCCAAAGGTTTATCCTCTCCTGTCATTGTTTAAATTTTAACCTCCTCTATTACCCAGAGGGAGGGTTTTTCCCTTGGGTTTAAAAAGCTTTTGGGTGAAAACCCCTCATCGCTGTTCTTGGCTGAAGTTTTTTTCTGTCCATAGAAGCAAACTGCTCTGTTTTATCCTTTACTTTTTATTTATTATTGGCCCTTTTGAGACCCGGGGGACAGGAAAATTTTTCCGGGCCGGGAAGAAACTAAAAATACCGAAAAATTGTGGGATTAAACAAAATTTTCCCAAAAGGGTTTTTCATTAAAGGGGAAATGTAAAAACAGACCTTACTCTAGGGGCCAGCCCAAACAAAAAACCACACCCCCACACACACCACACACCACACACACACCACACACACACCCACACACACCCCACCACAATGGGTAGGGGATGAACTTTGGCGCACCATGCTGTATTTACCGGTTCGAACCCTCGCTCGTTTCCCGGGTTTTTTTTTCACTGCAAATTGGGGCGTTTTTGTCTCCTTGAGGAAGGGGGGGGTTGTGGTGAGTTTCCCGCATTACCCTAAAATCGTCAAAATTTTTTCCGCTCGCTCCGAAGGGTGAAACGGGCGATCGCGAGGCTGTCGCGTGGGAAAGACCTGGGTAAATGTAATACACATAACATACCCCCCAAACACACAACACCCCCAAAACCCACACAAAAAAAAACCACAAACACAAGATACCCCCCACATACTACATGTCATTACACACATACAACTACACACTGCGATGGTCCGGGATGAGCTTTGGCGGCCATTTAAAATTACCCGGGTTCGAACCCTGGGTCCCCCCCGGGGTTTTTCACTGATAAAATGGGGCGGTTACTTCCCCCTTTGAGAAAGGGGGATGGGGGGGGGGTGGAGGTCCCAGCATCACCCAAATCGGTCATAATGACTCCAAGCTGCTCCGGGGGGGTAAACTGGGGATCGCGGTCCGGGTCGCGTGGACAAGACCATGGGGGAATGACAAACACTAACACACACAACCACACAACATACGAACGCCCCGATGGTACAGTGGTAGAGCATTGCCCCGCCTTCTGTGGGTTAGCCGGTTCGAATCCTCGCTCGCTCCCCCGAAAATTTTTTACTGCCAAAATTGGGCGGTTACTTCCTCCTTGAGCAAGGAAATGGGGGGGGTGGTGTGTGAGGGCGCAGCATTACCCAAAAAACGGATAATGAACTTCAAACTCGCTCCGGAGGGGGAAAAATGGCGATCGGGTCCCGCTCGCGTGGGCAGACCATTGGGGAATGACACACACACACACAGTTAGTTAGTTATTAATTTTGACAAAAATTTCCATTAAAACATAATACAAAATAAAAAAATTACAAAACAAAAAATTTACAAAAACAATTCAGATCTTTCATTTGTCCCAAACAAACAAAAATATCATTTTTTTCCAAGAAATACATATATTCTAAGCAAAAAAACAAACACTTCATGTACATAACACTGGCGCCCAAAATGGTTCTGAGTTCATTGTGTTTGGGTTGGAAAACATTTTCGCTGCTGATTTAAAATGGCTTGCTTTTTTCTCTAGCAGTATATTTTTGAAAAATTCGGCATTTTTTTTTTAATGGCTATTTTAAATTTTATACGTGGGATATATAATTAATAATTTCGAAAAAATCCCCCCCGTTAAAATTTTTTACCGTAATTAAATTTGGGGGCCTGGGGGGACCTAGTCATATCTGGCAAAAATAAAATTAAAATTATTTCCAAAAATTCCGAAAAGTGCAATCTTTGGGAAAAATCCAAAATATGCCAAAAACACAGTAATTTTTACTTCTTTTTTAATAAAAATAAAAATTTTTTTTTTTTTTCTTTTTCTTTTGTTTTTGGGTATGGTTTTTCCGGTGGCCAAACATATTGGCCCTTTTTGAATTTTTTGCCCGGGGAAAGGCATACCTTTTTTAGAGTATCATTTTTTTTTTTTTTTTTTCAGCCTATTAAAATTGTTAAAAAAAATGGGGCGAAATTTTAAACCCTTATGTAGGTGGGTTTTAAAGGGGGGGATGGTTAATGGGTGTTTGGGGGGGGTGAAGGGGGGGGGTATGGGGGGGTTGATTTTTGGGGGGGGGGAATAGTGGGGGGGGGGGGGGGGTTATGGGGGATGAATTTGGGGGTTGGGGTGGGAATTTTATAAATTGGGGGATTTTTGGGGATAATTGGGGGTATTTTATGGGTAGTAATGGTTTTGGGGGGATTAAAAATATTTTGGGGGGGTTAAGGGGGATAATTTGGGGGGTTTAAATTTTTTGGGAAAAATTGGGGGTTTTTTTGGGAAGGGTTTTGGGGGTGGGGGTAATTGAGTAAAAGGGTGGGGAATTAAAATTTTTATATTTTTAAATTTGAAGGGTTTTTTATTTTTGGAAGGAAAAAAGGGGGTTTATAAAAAGGGGGTGAAAGGTGGGGGGTTTTTTGGGGGGTTTTAAAATTTTTTAAAAAAAAATTAGGGAGTTTTTAAATGGGGGAATAGTAAAAAATTTTTTTTTAATTTTAAAATTTTCAATTTTTAAGAAATTTTGGGGGATTAAATTTTTTATTATAAATTTAAAATTTTTTTTTTTTTTTTTTTTTTTTCCCAAAAAAAAACGTTTTTTTTTTAAAAAAAAAATTGGGGTTTTTTTAAAATTTTTTTACAAATTTTTTTTAGGTTCAAAAAAAAATTTTTTAATGGGGGGGGTTTTTTTTTTGGGGGGAAAATTTTGTTTTTTTAAATTTTTTTTTTTTTTTGGTTTTCTTTTTTTTTTTTTTTTTTTAATTTTGGGGGTATTTCCTGATGCGTGAAGTTTGAGTAAAAACCTATATTTTAGTTTTGTATTATGTTGTGGAAGTAGGTTGTATGGTACCATGCTGCCCCTTGAAAATTGGTGAACCGTTGTCATTTTTGGATCCCTGTTTGGGGGGGGTGGAGCAAATGATGGTGCCGAATATCCTTTTAGCCAAATAATTTTCCTTTTCGGCTATCTCTCTATATATTAGGCCTTTGAATCATTCATAAATTTTTTGTTTATGTTAAATATTTTGTTATAATAATTATTTTGAACACAACTTTCAATTGTTGGAAAGTTCCCGCTGGTTCGAAGCGGTCCCACTGCTTTTCTTCAAGAGATACATTTCAGTTAAAGAATTTTTAAAGCCCCCCAAGTTTCCCTCTATGGAAAAATTTTTCATAAATTTGGGTGTTCGCTTTAATCCCTTTTTTTTTTAATATAAAGATGGATTCAAAAATGATTTTAATATAAACTAGGCAGGGTGGGCAAGGCCTTTTAAATAAATTTTGGGGTAATATGTAAAAATAAAAAAAAATAAGAATTTTCTTAAAAAAACTTGGGCTTCCCCCAAAAACTTTTGTGAGTTTCAGACGTCCACCGGTTTCCCCCATCGTGCATACGGTACCACACTTATATGTTTTCCCAACTTTCATTGTTTTTTTTCACATTAAAGGAAAAAGGTTTAATGAAACTTTGTTTGTTCATCTTTTGGTTTTACTTTTCTTTCTGAACCCCCCCTTCATTATATTTCCAATAAAGCTTTACCCTATTTGTTTTTAAAAATTTTTTTCCCAGTTTCCCTCCCCCGGTTTCCGTTGGTTGCCGGGTGAAGTCGATTAAAATTTCCGGGGGGAAACCCTCAGCTGATTGTTTCAACCCGTATCTGAAACCCAAGTTCGGGGGGCTTTTTGTTTGTTTGCCAATTCACCAAAAAATCATGGGGTTTAAAAGCTTTGGATTTAGTTGCTAGCTTTAGGGTTTCCCCCAAATTTTGTTAGACGCTTTCAAAATTCATTTACCTTGCCCAATTAATGGTTTAGCTAATTAAATGGTCGGTTGTTGGAGCCTGGAATGTCAATGTGCACGAAAAATTTTCCTTTAAGAAGGGACCCAAAAAAGTTACTTTTTCAAGAAATCAACCTGAATCCAGGGCGGCGCCTTCTAAAATTGACAATTCCCACCTCCCAAAATTTTTCCCTTCGTGGTTGGGGTTTTCCCACCAAACCGGTTTTCCATACTTCCCCATCTCCATGAGTTTGAAAAAATGGGGCCCTTTCACTCCTCGAATACGGGGGGTAAATTTGGGGGGCGGGTGCCTGTAATGCCGGCACATTTCTGCCTTAAAAACCCCCAAAAATCGCGAATAATTTCGGGGCCCTAAAGGCAGTGTTTCCGGGTGGCCGCGCGGACTCGTGCCCGTGGAGAACCTCTAGGGGGGCGAATTTTCCAATAGAAGGGTGTGCCGTTGAGGTCGAAAGGTTTGTTTTTAAAATATAATGAATTGTAAAGGGGAAAAATGATTAAATATTTTAGGCAAATTAGATGCAAAAGGTCCTTTTATAAATTATAAACGTGACTTTGGGTTAAGAAAAAATTAAAAATAGGAATAAATAAAATAAGTTTTCTCCCAAAAAATATTTTGGCTTCCCCCACATAGTTTGAATATATGAACATATGTACCAGTCTGGATGAGCTTCTTTTTTTAATTTTGGAGTTCATTATATTTTAAAAGCTTAAATTTAAAAATTTGTTTTTACCCAATTTAAAAAGGGAAAAAAGGGGGGAAGGAAAATTGGGCCTTTGTCATTGGGGTTAATATCTAGGCCTAGGCAAGGTTTGACTTTTTAAAGGTTGGATTTTCGGCCCCGTCAAAAACATGTAAATTTAAAAATAGGAAGGTTTTATGACCAAAAACCTACCGTGGTCAGTGTAGCCGTGAGCCTCAGTAAGTATCGCTGTTGTGGTGTTAATGGGGTTTCCAAGCTTAAAAATGGATAAGTACCTCATTAAAAAGCGAAGTGTACTAAAGGGCAATAGCGGTTGAAGTCGCAGTTGCTCATGAATCAAAACGTAAATGTGTCGAAGGCACCGAAGGCGAAGTAACAGTAAATAACTGTTGAAAGTGAGTCCTCTCGTCCAGACCCTAGTGTGGAAAGTGAAGAAAGTGAAGGGGACAGTTGAAAATTAGCATAGTCGTACAGGTCCGTGCTGGCAAAGTGATGGACAGTTGAAAGTGACCGTAGTCGTGCGGGTCCGAGCGGGCAAAGAGAAGTGACAGATGAAAGTGAGTTTTGTCATCCGGGTCTGGCGTGGTCAAACGACGACACGTGCCGCCAGCAAAAGAAACCGCAGTAATATTTCGCCTGTATAACGACATTTTACCTTGGACTTGGGTTCACTTGCTGTGATGATGAAAATGGTCAAGGCCAAAATGTGTTGTTTTGCGGCATTGAGCTATCAAATGAAAATGAAGAGACATTAAACAAAACATAGTCACCTCTCTCAGAAGCCTATAGATTACTTTAAAACTCTTGAAAGATAACAAACAACAAAGGCTTGGGTTTGAGAAAAAGGTGAAGGTGGCAAAAGGCACAGAAAGCAAGCTATTTAGTGGCAGAGCGTACAGCAAAACAAATAAAACCCCATTCAATTGCAGAGCCCATGTTTTCCTTTCCCAGCTTGCTGTGCTGTGGTAAAAACATTGTTTGGGGATGAGGCTGAGAAGGAAGTGAAAAAAATTCCCCTCTCAGACGACACGATTTGGGAGACGAAAACAAGGACATGTCGTCTGATATTGAAAAAAAGTGTGTGTGAACTCGTGAAAGGTAAAATGTATGCTTTACAAGCGGATGAATCAACGACATTGGAGGGAAAAACCCCAGTTACTAGTGTTCATCCGTTATGTTGCTGATAACAAAATAACTGAACATTTTTTATGCTGCCCAAAAAACTGGTGGGAAACCACAGGACAGGAATATTTTCTACAGTGGGCAGAATACTTGAAGAAAGGACTTGTCATGAAAATTATGTGTAGGGAAATTTTCACAGATGGGTGTCCATCTATGGTGGGATCGGTAAAAGGTTTTTTGTCCTTAGTCAAAAAGAAGAACCCAAATTTGATTACTACCATTGTTTCTTGCACCGTGGGAAACTCTTGTTAAAACACTCGGACAAGAATAAAAGTTTGTTCTTGATGATGTTGTGAAATGGTAAACTTTCTTAAAGCAGACTAAAGCAATCAAGACTATTTTCCATGCTTTGTGAAGAAATGGGATCTCCCCACGAAGGTCCCTTTCCCCCCCACACAGAAATCCGGTGGTTATCAAGAGGCAAAGTGTTATCCCGGGTGCATGAACTGAGAGAGGAAATGCTCCTTTTCTTTACCCCTTTAGGAGAAAACTGAAATTTTGCGAATTAATGGGTGATGAAATTTGGAGTTCAAAATTATGCTAATTGGGGAGACAATTTTTAACATCTGAACTTGTTAATGCAAGTATGCAAGGAAGAAATGAAAATATGGGAACATCTTCTGACAAAATGAAAGCCTTGGTAAAAAAATTAGGCTCTGGAATGAAAGGTGAGTGAAGGCAAGATTGACATGTTTCAAAAGACTGCTGAAGCTAAATATACAGACCATTTTCCACTCATTAAGCAGCACCTTGAAAGCTAGGAAAGGGAAAATAGAAAAATATTTCCCAAATATATCTGTTGAAAGTTATGACTGGCTGAGAAATCCATTCGTTCAATATCCCTTGAGCAAACCACAAATTAGCATCCTTGAAGAAGAGGAACTAATCACATCCGTAATGACCGCACACTAAAACTGCAATATCTGGGTATGACATTAGAAAGCTTCTGGATTCAAATGGAAAACGAACACCCACAATATCCAAAAGGGCCCAGAGAATACTCTTGCAATTTTCAACCTCATATCTGTGTGAACTGGGGATTCTCAACCCTCACAATATAAAACTAGAAAGGAGTAAATTGCTGGCTGTTGAAAGGAAATGAGAGTGTGTCTGTCACTGTCCCTCCTAAATAGAGCGGATATGCAACTCCAGGCAGGCACACGTGTCCCACTGATCAGGTATGTTTTTGTTTTTTAAAATAGTAGTTTATTACCATTATTTCCTTATGTCCCATTCCTGTTTATATTATATATATATATATAATAATTTATAATAATTAAGCGAAAGTTGTGTGTTGGGGTGTGTGTGTGTGTGTGTGTGTGTGTGTCTGTCTTCCGCGATAGGTGCCGCCCCTGTGGCGGAATCCCATCATTGTCACAGTTTTGGAATCAGGTTAAACCGGGGAAGGTTTTAAGCCCACTTATAGGAATGATCCGATCACTTTTTTTTTCTTTTTTTTAGCACCTATTGCGAGAACTGAAAAAAAAAAGTGGTTTCGAGAATTGAGGAAACCTTGATGTAGGGTGATGGGTAATAGGTGAGTGAATGGGTGGGGTGAGGGGAATGGGGGTGGGGTGATGGGTGAGTGAATGGGTGGGGGGTGATGGGTGATGGGTGAGGGAATAGGTGGGGGGTGATGGGTAATAGGTGAGTGAATGGGTGTGTGGTGATAGGTAATGGGTGAGTGAATGGGTGTGTGGTGATTGGTAATGGGTGAGTGAATGGGTGGGGGGTGTGGGTTTAAAGGGTGAGTGAATGGGTGGGGGGAATACATACATTCAGGAAAGTTAGAAGGGGCTATCTGGAGAGTCTGTTTTTGGGGGGCCGAAGGCCCACCAAACACAGGGGTGGGCGAAGGCCCACCAATACCCTCCGCAGGAGCTAGCCAAAAAGTCCGCCCGGAGGGCGGCTTTGCTTTCAGGAAAGTTAGAAGGGGCTATGATGTGAATGGGTTGGCGTTTAATACGTACATTTCTACATCCATGATTTCAGGAAAGTTAGAAGGGGCTATCTGGAGAGTCTGTGTTTGGGGGGCCTTCCACCAAACACAGGTGGGGGGCCGAAGGCCCACCAAAAGCCCTCCGCAGGAGCTAGCCAAAAAGGCCGCCCGGAGGGCGGCTTTGCGGCTATCTATAATAATATAAGCGAAAGGGGGTGTCTGTTTTCGTCTGTCTGTCTGTCCTGTCTGGTCTGTCTGTCCCGCGATAGGTGCCGCCCCCCGTGGGGAACCCCATCATATGTCACAGTTTTGGAACCAGCTCGACCAGGGGAAGGTTTTAAGCCCACTTATGAGTGATCCGATCACTTTTTTTTTTTTTTTTTTAGCAGCCTATTAGCGAGAATTGTGAAATAAAATGTGGGTTGCGAGAATTGAGGACACCTTGATGTAGGGTGATGGGTTAAAGGGTTTAGTGAATGGGTGTGGGGTGATGGGTAATGGGTGTGGGGTGTGGGTGAGTGAATGGGTGGGGGGTGATGGGTTGGGGGTGATAGGTGATGGGTGAGGGGAAAAGGGGGGGTGGGGGGTAATGGGTGAGTGAATGGGTTTTGTGGTGATGGGTAATGGGGGAGTGAAAGGGTGGGGGGTGATGGGTTTAAAGGGTGAGTTTAATGGGTGGGGGAAAACATACATTTCTACATCCATGATTGCAGGAAAGTTGAAGGGCTAAATGGAGAGTCTTGTGTTTTTTGGGGGGCTTCGGCCCAAACACAGGGGGCCCCCAATAGCCCTAATGGTGAGTGAATGGGTGGGGGGGATGGGTAATGGGTGAGTGAATGGGTTGGGGGTGATGTGAATGGGTTGGCGTTAATACATACATTTCTACATCCCTGATTTTAGGAAAGCTAGAAGGGGCTATCTGGAGAGTCTGTGTTTGGTGGGCGAAGCCACCCAAAAGCCCTCCGCAGGAGCTAGCCAAAAAGGCCGCCCGGAGGGCGGCTTTGCGGCTAGTATAATAATATAAGCGAAAGTGTGTCTGTCTGTCTGTCTGTCCGCGATAGGTTGCCGCCCCCCGTGGCGGAATCCCATAATATGTCACATTTTGGAACCAGCTCGACCAGGGGAAGTTTAAGCCAATATGAGATGATCCGATCACTTTTTTCTTTTGTTTTTAGCAGCCTATTGCGAGAATTGTGAAAAAAAAGTGGTTGCGGAATTGAGGAAACCTTGATGTAGGGTGACGGGTAATGGGTGAGTGAATGGTGGGGTGATGGGTAATGGGTGGGGGTGATGGGTGAGTGAATGGTGGGGGTGATGGTTGGTGTGATGGGTGAGGGAATAGGTGGGGGGTGATGGTAAAGGTGAGTGAATGTGTGGTGTAAGGTAATGGGTGAGTGAATGGGTGGGGGGTGATGGGTAATGGGTGAGTGAATGGGTGGGGGGAATACATACATTCTACATCATGATTTCGGAAGTTAGAAGGGCTATCTGAGAGTCCCGTGTTTGGTGGCCTTTGGCCCACCAAAAACAGGTGTGGCCAAGGCCCACCAATACCCTAATTGGTGAGTGAATGGGGGGGGTGATGGGTAAAGGGTGAGTGAATGGGTTTGGGGGTGATGTGAATGGGTTGGCGTTAACACATACATTTCTACTCCATGATTTCAGGAAAGCTGAAGGGGCTATCTGGAGAGTCTGTGTTTGGTGGGCCTGATGTGCCACCAAACAGGTGTGGCCGTAAGGCCACCAATAGCCCTCCGCAGGAGCTAGCAAAGGCGCCCGGAGAGCGGCTTTGTGGCTAGTAATACGTGTGATATAATATATATACTATATATAATATATATATATAGTATATATATATATATATATATATATATATATATATATATATATATATTATTATATATATATATATATATAGCTGCTGCGCCGCCGAAGTCCAAGATATAATCTAGTGCGCCGCCGTCCAGTGAAGTTTGAGAACCTCTGCTCTAAAGTATAGCTGGCTAAAGTCCCATACTGTGCAGGGTGTAATGAGGCGAGTCGTCAGGGGGTATGTAAATGCCGCCCAGCTTTAAGTTCGGCCATTGTGACAGTACAACCCAGATCTGACCCTCGGTGTTAGTGTCCACATGGCTAATGTTTTTGAGCGATAAGATAAGATTTTCATCCTATCTAGACACTTTGCAAGTACCAACTACAAGGTTATTGACTATACAAAGCGCCACCACGTCAGCACGAACTAGGCGGACTCGAACCGCTGACCGAATGCGCAGGACGCTGCACATTACGAGCTCACGTCTCTATACCAACCTTGCCACCCTGACGGGTATGTTTTGAGCGAGACTACTCTTCACCAGCATCACCACTCCTCCTCTGTGCTGGCCAACTCGAGAAACATTCTTGTAAATATCAAAGCCAGGCACATTCAGGTTGAAATATTTCTTGCCTCCAGTATCCAAACGATGTCATATCTAAGACAAAAGAGAGATATTCGGATCTTGTAGCTTATCCTTAAGTCCAGCGATGTTCCAGGAGCAGAGTTTCAGTTCGTTGCTAGTGTTGGGAGTTAGAAAAAACGAGGCGTGAATCTATCAATAATGACACCATCTCTCAGCAACACACGGTTTTTCCAGTCGTATTTGATATTCATGCCAACGTTTTCTGCTTTATCCTTCTCTTCCCGTTCTCTTCTCCTCAAGCGTGCAGATTCTTTCCTAACGGCAGGGGGAACGTCCTTTTTGATGCACACACACACACACACACACACACACACACACACACACACACAACACACACACACACACACACAACACACACAACCGAATAATTCTTAATTGAAATATCAAATAACGATATAATCTGCACTTTTCATATCGTTTTAAGTGTTAAGTAGGCTATATAATAATAATAATAAATAAATATATATATATATATATATATATATATATATATTATATATATATATATATATATAATATATATATATATATATATATATATATATATATATATATATATATATATATGTGTGCACTCTGTAACAATAAGTACGTATATGTTACTGCTTCTTGATCAGAGGTGGTGATCCATGACGTTCGTTTCTTGTAAGATCGATGCTTTCTGATTCTAATGTTTTGTTCTCTGTTTTCCCGCGATCGTCCTTTTTTCTGGGCGAGCATCGCTGACAGTATGCTCTTCTCTGGTCGTAGGCGGGATGCTCACCGGCTCTTCTCCTTCAGGTGCTGCAGAAACCTCCACGTCCTCCGGATTGATGACGTATGCCGGGTTAATATGGCCCTTAGATGACACTTCAGTGCCCGGTAACTTCGTCTCCAATAGAACCATCGTGGTGAGTGTTCACTTCAGCATCACAAGTTATGGCCACCGGTTTGTTACCCCTCTTGTGAGCGGACGGAGGCCGCGGGACGAGTGAGGCAGGTGTTTGGAAGGTGATGGCTCCTATACTCCATGCAGAGCTGGGCAGTATTTAAATACAATTGAATTTAAATACGTATTTAAATACATTTGCGTATTTAGAAATGTATTTATAAATACATTGGTTTTCATGTATTTAAATACAGTATTTAAATACTTTTATGATATTTAAATACATTGTATTTAAATACATTTAATATATATATTTAAATACTTACTTTTTTTTTCAGTTCATTTGGCCATAAACCCGCCCCAACTATCTGGAACCCTGATGTTACAGTGAACCAGTGTTTCCACTTGCAAGGAAATGTCCTGATTTCAAGGAAATTTAGGCCTAAGAAGGAAATTTTTAAGGAAACCCAAAATCTAAGGAAATCTTAGGAAATTCCTTTTTTTCGGACATGTTTAAAATTTGTGTGTATTTAAAATGTATTTACAAATGTATTTAAATACAATTGATGTATTTAGTATTTAGTATTTAAATACATTCGTAAAATGGTATTTAGTATTTAGTATTTAAATACATTTCTCCCATGTATTAGTAATTAGTATTTAAATACATTCATGTATTTAGTGCCCAGCTCTGACTCCATGACCCTGTATATACGGGAGTGCTTGGTGCAATTATACGCTGTAAACCCACTGATTATAAGGGACATGTAAGAAAATGAATACCATCGACCACCTCCATCCTGGTGAAGTAGACATGATTGATAAGAAAAGAAAAAAATATGACTTTGAAATACTACTCCGATTTAAGAGTTTTTATACCACCTTGAGACACCACAATGACAACTGCAATGGTGTTATTTTCTTTCGCAGCGATACATGACAGGCTTTTTCAGTTTTTTTGTATACAGTGGAATGTGTGTAAGTTTTAGTATGTTCTTGATGGCAGCTGTATTTTGTGTTTCAATGACATTAATATTTTTTTATTGATATTATATTGATAGGATGGTTTATGGTGTCGTCCACTGTCGTGGCCGACATTTTGTTTGCCTACCGGACAGTTTGCCTACGGCAGTGCCTACGGACAATTTGCCTACGGACAATTTGCCTACGGACATTTGCCTACGGACATTTGCCTACCGACATTTTGCCTACCGGACAATTTGCCTACCGGACAGTTTGCCTACCGGACAATTTGCCTACCGGACAATTTGCCTGCTGGACAATTTGCCTACGGACACTTGCCTACGACACTTTGCCTCAGTGTTTTCCACAGGAAAAATTTTCTTTCTCAAAATGTTCTCAAAATAACGTCTCATATATACTTTTTTGGGCATGAATTATTTTTATTTTTTTATGCCTATAACTTTTTCAAACTTGTATATGATAGAATAAGCTTGTCCATATGTTATTGGGGGTTTGAGGCAGACTGCTGAAAATTGAAAAAATGGTTTAATAAAAATTTTGAATGACTATTATTAAAAAACTAAGCTTCATTGGGGATTGCAAATGGTTGCATTTAGACGGCATTAGTGTGGAATTTATTCAATTAGTGCCCGGTATGGTGTATGTCAAAAAGTATGAGAGCGGTAACTCTTACATTTGTATCTATTTTACACTTGTTACCCTCTATCTCAGTTTAGGCGAATTTATTTTTATGTGATCATTGACGTTATCCATATATATGTGCACAGAACGACTGAGGCTTGGTTAAAATA
>JACEEZ010021844.1:0-28462 GCA_016584305.1 Chionoecetes opilio | reverse complement strand
ATGTCTCAAGAGCTTATTTTTCATTATTGTGCATCATAAGGTTCGTTTTGCACGCTGTCACCTGATACGAGTATCTCTTAAAAAAATCATGCCTTTGCTGAAAAAACACACTAAAATAGCCTGTATATGATGTGTCCTTGTGTTATTCCTACACATATCATGATTCCCGTCGTCTTTCTTATCTGTCAGGATCTGGCCATTCACTTTTTAGGCATTAAATCAATCAATTCAATTCTCTGTCAAGGAGAAAAAGTGGAGAATTTTGCTAATATTTGTGTATGTATAACATGACCAAGTGGGTTTATTTTGTTTGTTTGTTTAGAGGGATAATGCCTCAGATCCATAGTGGATCTAACCGCTGAGCATAGTGTTTCGGAAGCCACCAACCCGGGAGGGGGGGTCACAAACCCCCCGGCTAACACCCGGTGCCCATTAACTGTTCTGCGGTGGACAGGGGCTCGGGTTTTAAGAAAAGACCCCCCCAGATTAAAGTATTTTTTCACCTTTCTACTGTTATTTTAAGGTCCTTCAGAACGAGTGTGAAAGGTATACGCTTTTGGTAACCTGGAAACTGTCCGCCGTAGGAATTCTCGCCGACGATCGCAATGTTCCGATTTTTCCATGTCGCGTGGTGTTCCTATTTCTGGCGACAATTCTATTGTCTTTGATCTTGAGATTTTAGAGTTAATGTTGGCTAGTTGACCAATATCAGGTTTTAGGTTAGTGACGTTCGCTTACCAGTGGAACTGTCGCCGAAAATTTCCACGTCGGCGAGTGTTTCCCCTGTCGGCCGAGAGTTTTCGGTGGCGTTTTTCGGCGAAAACAGTTTCCATAAAACCGTCCTATATGTGCAGTTTAACCAATACCGATCGGTGTGGTTTACTGGGACCGTTTCGTTTCTTATCAGATTATCAGCAGGAGTAATTAATTAACACCTACAACAGCAGTCGGAAATTAAGGTATATTCTATGTTGTTTGCCCTACTGTACTCCCCCTCTCATCACAAATCAAGGCTTGGGGACCGGGGGGAATGCGGGATATTTGGCTGTGGTAAAAAATATGCATTGCAAACACATAGTTTTTTGATTTATAAGGAGTGTTTGCCAAAAATTCCCTAGATCATGGAAATGATTGGATTTTCTTCCTGGAGTCCAGAGACGTGTTAACCTGACGATCCTCACAGAATGATCACCGAAGTGTAGGAAACCCCCTCCCACAACCCTCTGCTAGAAGGTTAGGTAGATTTGGTTAGGCTAGGATAAGTTAATTTGGTTTAGATTATATTAGATTTGGTTAGGTTAGCTTTTGGTTAGTTTAGCTTGAGGTTAGGTATCGTGGTCACCCAGCTAGGTTAGGTTAAATTTGCTACGTTAGGTTAATTTTTTGGGTTATCAAATTTCTCTAGATTAAGTGAAATTAACCCTAGATGAGGAATTTTAGCCCCCGCTACCCAACTCTTCAAAGTACGTGTTTCCGACGCCATAAATTGGTTCCCTCCCGAAAACCCCACATTCTCACAGGTCCCCCAAACTTGTTTGGGGGGAAGTGGGAAGTGTGGGCAAGACACTAGAAATTTACCGAAATTTAAAAATAAACTCAGGGAAGATGCTGGGAGGGGCGACAACCTCCCACTGAAAGGTTGGTTACGTGATCAATGCCCCAGGTTAGGTTAGTTAACTAGCAGGAGGTTCTGCGCGACAATACCCCACCCCCCTCCCCCACAGTTGTCAGGAGAGTATTTGGTTTCATAATGGACGGAACTGCGCGGTTGCCTACCGCGTTATCTACTATATGTTTTCTGTATTATTTTTTGTTCAGTATGCTGCGCCAGTTTTAATCCACTTCCGGATAACCTTCAAAACCTTTATAACATATTGTAGAAATGATTAGCCCCCTAAACCCTTTAGGTTAGGTTAAGGTTCGGTGAGTTTATAATCCACCATGGGGCCGGGTGGGAGGTTATGGTTTTCAGTTCGGTTAGAGGTAATAATGGTCCCGGCAGGGCGGTGCCAGAGCTAGGTCCTCTGTATAATATTCTAGGCATAGCTGATCACTCGGGCGGCTGGCGAATTCGGGGCGGAATCAACTTGTTTCCGTACAATTCCCGTACTTCTCTGTTTTCTGAGACCTGCTTATTATTTCCTGGCCAAGTTTTTAGTGTTTTTTTTCTGATGAGATACATTGTTAACAATGGAGACGTAACCTTAGGTTTTGTGACAAAATAAAAAAAAAAATAATGGGTTTCCGGAAATAAGAATATCTATTATCTGAAAAAGCACTAATTTAGGCAAAGAAAAACTGCTCACGTGTCTAAAGAAAATGACCGCGCAGTCCTCGTTCATTTTATCTTTCTTTGAAATTGAAAAAAAACCTAGTGATCACTATTTTGTACAGGGGGGTCCTAGAGGGTAAAAACAAATAGCTGATTGTCACGAAAAACCAAGTCAGATTCTCGTACAAACAGCATATTCTATCAGAAAAATATAGTTTCGTTCGTCTGAAATGCGAGGGTCACTGTACGAATCTTTCTCCTTTTCCATAGCTTTTAACAGTTTTGTTAGGTTGAGGTATTTTAAGGGTCGATAAAAAAATGCGCAGGTGGCCTTGGGGAAATAGTTCTTCCCCGTTGTAGGAAGGGGAATTATTTGAAGGGAATTACTCAAAATGTCTAAACATATAATTAAATCATAATGGCATTGCGTGACGTAACCACAAAGTTTGAAAGAGGAGCGAGGGTGGGGTGGCATGCAAGGTAAATCTTTTCTGTGTAGCCCATGATTTTGGGCAGCGCAAGAGAGCCCGTACAGCTAAGGGTCATGATCGTTTGAGGCCATACAGAATCGGTATACGACAAAAATTTAGCAGTATTCTACTTCAATTTTATGTACTCCGAGGTCGCTGAGTTATGATCATGTACTTCCAATACCTTGTACGTACAACTAAATTCAAACCCTTTATACTTTGATTAAACAACTTTACAACTATAATCTCACTATAATATTAAAATTTCAAAATGATGATTTTCAACCTGTAATATCCTCAACTTTTATTACAAACAGAAAAGACAAGGACATATCCAAACATAATTTTCTTGCTGATAATTAAGTTGAAATAGTTTGAAGCGGATGAGTCAGTTTATTAAATAGCAGTGGATGAAATAAGAAAAGGTTATATTTTTGAAATACCACTGAGTATAGACATAAGTACGAGATTCAGGTTGTATTACTTAAGTTTGGATTTTCAAAACCTGTTTTTGTTTGTCAGCTATTATGGAGTCTGGGGAATTTAGAGTAATCTACTGAGAGCAACAGTGTCACCTAACACACTGGAATGATTCACTAGCAAAGACTGCAGTGCAACCCAATGGACTTGAGTGTTGGATTGGAATTGCTACAGTCCTTTGGTGGGTCCTGGAAAGCTGTGGCCTCAATCTCCTCACAGACTCAGGATCTCATGGCAGGGTAGGTGGTAATACCGTAAGTGGTTGTTGTCACTGACATCTACTCTATGAGGATCAAGCCGATCTCTGAAGACCCTTTCCAAGTGCAGCCTGTCGTGTTCCATTGCCCCACAAGAATTCCATGATAGCTGAAAAAAAGTTATTATTTTTAATAGGTATGGTTTTGATATGGCAGGTTTTAGTTAGATGCACGAACAGTTTCATAAGAAAAAAGCCCAAGGTTTATGGAAATTTTAGAAAAGCTTGAATGGAATTATTAAACTGAATATTAAATATCCTACATTAACCCATTATCACTCACCTATCCTATCACTTCCCTATCTAAGATGTCTCCCACATTGCTTATTTAAACTAAATAGTTAAAAGTAATTTACGGTAAGAATATCACTATATAATTGTTAATTTTAGCGTGGGTTTTGCATATTATACTACTATAAGTAAGTTAGTAGTTTGCGTATGAATGCTAATAGGCTATAGTTAATTGTTACTGGTGGGCGAGGACATTCATTCCTTAAAAACCGATAAATTCACACTCACTCTTGCTCACCATAGCTATAATAATCAACAAACAATATAGCCTATGGACTGGCCTACTTGATCTTAATCTTAGGTTTTGGTTTGATTAAACAAACTATTTATCCGGGTTGATTATCTTTTCTTTCTACACTTACGTACTTTATTATTTTATTTTAGATGATGAGAACCCATTATCTCCCGTTATTTTCTATTATGAACTGAAAAAAAAAGGGTTAGTTTATGGTCACCTAAAAGCCCGTTCCACATCTCCAACGACAGGACTCTTGCTCCTTCAATCCGTCCGGTGCCGACTGCAGCCCATTTTGGGGCGGGGCTGAAGCTCCAAAATTAGGCATTATTATTATAGCGAGAGAGAGAGAGAGAGAGAGAGAGAGAGATAGAGAGAGAGAGTGAGAGAGAGAGGCGAGAGAGAGAGAACCTAACCAACTACGTGAAGAAAAAATAGAATTTTTTATTTCCTGTCATGAAGAAGAAGAGGAAAGATAATAAATAATAATAATAATGACTCTCTCCACCAAGGGGTAAAATCCGGGGCATAAAAGCCGTTGGCTTAAGTCATTAGGCCCGTACACACACACACAACAACACCCACACACAACACACACTACACACACACACACACACACATCACACACAGGTAACATTATGTGTGGTGTGTGCTGTGGTGTGTTTACTTATAGCTGTGAAATGTCAGTTAAAAATATATTGCTTTTCGGCGTGTATTGTTTATGGAATAATTTTAAATTGTTGTTAAAGATCTATTATTACTGTTATCATTATTCACATGCTGGTTTTTCTTGTATATTATTAGTAGTAGTAGTATAGTATTAAGCATTAGCATTATTGTATTCGCTATTATAACAAACTAGGAATACGAGTAACAAAAATAAATCAGAGAAAAACTTAACATGGAAAAAAGGTAAACAAGTCCTAAACAAAAATCATTTAAACAGAATTTGTTGCAAGAAAATATTAAACATTTCACAAGAGCCATTTCACAACACACGCAACGCACACACTCACTTCCAGAACACACAATTACATATTCACGCTTAGGTAGAACAGACAGACAGACCATACAGACAGACAGCAGACAGACCGACACAGACAGACATAAAAGCTTACAATGATACACTCACGAAGAGAACATTGAGGCCTGTAGTCTGTCCAAAGCATAATCTTTCTTGCCTTCCCTCCTTACAACCCTTCTATTTACCCTACTTTGTCCTTACTACAACCTACCTTTGTACTCTCTCTCTCTCTCTCTCTCTCTCTCTCTCCTCTCTCCTCCGTCTCTCCTCGGTCTCCTCTACTCTCTCTCTCTCTCGTCTCTCCCTCCTCTACCCTCGTCTCGATCTCTCTCTCTCCATCCTCTTCTCAATCTCTCGCTCTCCTCTCCTCTCTCTCTCTCTCTCTCTCTCTCTCTCTCATCGCCACATATTACCGTATATTCCAAGATTGAAAAAAGACCTTTGTTTTGATACCTTTAAATATAGTCTGCATAACTGAGTGTCGTGACGCGCCGATACGCCCTTCCCCTGCCCCCCGCCCCCCCTGTCACGGGAGGGGCAAGGGAAGGGGAGGAGAAGGCCGAGGGAGGGAAGGGAAGGGAAGGGAAGGGAAGGGGAAGGGAAGGGAGAGAAGGGGGATAGTAACCATGTACGGAGAGAAAAAATAAAAAGCTGAAGTATTGCTTCCATGATACACAAACCCAAAGTTCTTAAGAAGGTAAAAGGCATGTTGGGGAGGAGGAGGAGAAGAAGAAGACGAGAGGAGGAAAGGAGGAGGAGAAGGAGGCGGAGGAGGATATTTCAACTAGTAATTTCTAAATATGCGAATTTCTTCATCAATTTACATAGCAACTACACGCAACACCAATATCTCTCTCTCTCTCTCTCTCTCTCTCGACATCTCTCTCTCCTCTCTCAAGTCGTCTCCATTCTCTCCTCTCTCTCGTCTCTCCTCTCCATCGCGTCCTCTCTCTCTCTCACTCTCTTCTTGCTCTCGTCTCCTCATCGCTCCTCCTCTCTCTCTCTCTCTCTCGTCTCAATCTCTCCCCCACCCTTCATCTCTTTCTTTCCCTCTCCTCCCTCTCTCCTCTCTCCTCTCTCTCTCTCTCTAATGATTTATTTTTCGTAATTGTTACATTATTATTATTATTATTATTATTATATTATTATTATTACTATTAGTTTATCTATTAAATTTTATTAATTATTATTATTCCTTATTAGTATTAACTATTTTATTATTCATTATTATTTATTACTATTATTTATTATTATTATTATTATATTATTATTATATTAATTACTATTATTATTAGTATTACTATTATTATTTTAATTATTATTAATACTCTTATTACTATTAGTATTACTATTTTATTTGCTTGTATGCCCTAAATTGGGTTGGTTATCAACTATAGGCTTATTTATGGCTAGTTAATTGCGTAATAGTTGCGCATGGCTTTTGCCTTGCTAGCCTGTTCCCCTGCCTGGCCTCCTACGGCAGATAACAGCCTCCTATATGGCTACTTAAGTCTGCCCGTCTCAACACCGGGATACCAGCATCGGTGGTTTCAGTGGTAGAAATTCTCGCCTGCCACGCGGGAGCCCGGGTTTACGATTCCCGTCCCGATGCAACATTTCATCAATTTGGCATGAAGGCTTATACGTGCATGATTTAGTGTGCTCGTATTTGTTTTGTATTAGACGTGTGGTGTATGTGTGTTTGTCGCCCTTATTTATGCTTGCTCAGGGCAACCAGCTGTACTGACGCTTGGCAACCTGTGTTAGCAGTCTATTCGTGCCAGTCATTGCAGTGCTCTCTCTCTCCTCTCGTCTCTCTCTCTCTCTCTCGTCTCTCCCCTTGTAATATTTCCTTAGAGTTCTTCAGTCGTCCAGGGAGAAAATCATAAGTTGTGTACTATGACGTATTGCAGATCTGTACATGGAATTCAATAGCTTGCCTTGATTTTTGTGTGTGTGTGTGTGGTGGTGGTGTCTGTGTGGGTGGGTGTGTGTGGTTGTCTGTGTGTGGTGTGTGGTGTGGGTGTGTGGGTTGGGTGTGTGGTGTCTGTTGTGTGGTGTGGGGTTGGGTGTGTGTGTGTGTGTGGGTGTGTGTGTGTGTGTGTGGTGTGTGTGTGTGTGGGGTTGGTGGTGTGGTGTGTGGGTGTGTGTGTGTGTGTGTGGGTGTGGGTTGTGGGTGGGGTGTGTGTGTGGGTGTGTGGGTTGTGTGTTTTGTGTGGGTTGTGTGTGTTTTGTGTGGTGTGTGTGTGTGTGTGGGTGTGTGTGTTTGTGTGGGTGTGTGTGTGTGTGGGTGTGGTGGGGGTGAGTGGGGGTGTGGGTGTGTTGTGTGTGTGTTTGGGTGTGTGAGTGTGGTGTGGGTGTGTGTGGGTTGTGTGTGGGTGTGTAGTGTGTGGGGGTGTGGGTGTGTTGTGGGTGTGTGGGTGTGTGGGTGGTGTGTGGGTGGGTTGGTGTGTGTGGGTGTGTGTGGGTTGTGTGGTGTGTGGGTGGGTGTGGGTGTTGGTGTGTGTGGGTGTGTGGGTGTGTGATGGGTGTGGGTGTGTGGGTGTGTGTGGGTGTTGTGTGTGTGTGTGTGTGTGGGTTGTGGGGGGGGGGGTATGTGGGTGGTGTGTGTGTGGGTGTGTTTGTGGGAGGTGTGTGTGTGTGTGTTGTGGGTGTGTGTGGTGTGGGTGTGTGGGGTGTGTGTGGGTGGGTGTTGTGGTGTGTGGTGGTGTGTGGGTGTGTGTGTGTGTGGGTGGGTGTGTGTTGTGGGGTGTGTGTGTGTGTGGGTGTGTGTGAGTGTGTATGTGTGGGTGTGTGGGTGTGTGGGTGTGTGTGGGTGTGTGTGTGTGTGTGGGTGTGTGTGTGTGTTTGTGGGTGTTGTGTGTGTGTGTGTGTGTGTGTGTGTGTGTGTGTGTTTTGTGTGGGTGGGGTGGGTGTGGGTGTGGGTGTGGGGGTGTGGGTGTGGTGTGGTGTGGGTGTGTGTGGGTGTGGGTGTGGGGTGTGGGTGGGGTGTGTGGTGCTGGGTGGTGTGTGTGTGTGTGTGGTGTGGGTGTGGGTGTGTGTTGTGTGGTGGGTGTGGGTGTGGGTGTGGGTGTGTGTGTGGGTTGTGGGTGTGGTGTGGGTGTGTGGTGTGTGTGTGACTGTGTGTGGTGTGTGTATGTTGTATGGGTGTGTGTGTGGGTGTGTGTGTGTGTGTGACTGTGTGTGGTGTGTGTTGTATTTTTTTATGTGTATGTGTATGTGTGTGGTGTGGTGTGTGTGTGTGTGTGTGTTGACTGGTGCGTGTTGTGTGTGGTGTGTGTGTGTGGTGGGTGTTTTATGGGTGTGGGTTGGTGTGGTGTGTGTGTGTGGTGTGTGACTTGGTGTGTGTGTGTGTGTGGGTTGGGTGTGGTGTTTGTTGTGTGTGCGTGTGTGTGTGTGGTGTTGTGACTGTGTGGTGTGTGTGTGTGTGTGTGTGTGTGTGTGTGTATGTGTTAGGTGGTGGGTGTGGGTGTGTGTGGTGTGTTGTGGTGTGTGTGCGTGGGCTTGTGTGTGTGTGTGTGTTATGGTAAATGTGTATGTATGTGTGTGTGTGTGTGTGTGTGTGTGTGTGTGTGTTTGACGGTGGGCGTGTGGTGTGGTGTATGTGTGTGTGTGTGTGTGACGGTGTCGTGGTGTGTTGTGTATGTGTGTGTGTGTGTATGTGTGTGTGTTGGTGACGGTGTGCGTGTGTGTAGTGTGTACGAGTTGACGGGGCGACGCGGCGATAGCGAGGCGGAATGGAGTGGTCACCACTGCCAGCACACAGGTCACCAGCACGCCCGTGACGGCACCAGGCCATCACCAGGACGCAGTGTGCTCACCAAGGCATCCTCGCTGCCCTAAACGGTAACATTTGACTTTCAATCACTTCTCTGTAATTACCATGGACTGGCACCTATTTCTAGGCCGAAACTTACTCACTCTTCCTTTCTTGGAGTATTCTTGGAGTAGTTTACCGTAGATAACACTAAAGTCGCCAGGACAACGTTTCTTTTCGATGTACAGACGTGTGGTGGCGTTAATACTTTCATTTCTACATCCATGATTTCAGGAAAGTTAGAAGGGGCGGTCGCCACCCAATGCGGCCGCCCGTATGATCCACATCTATAGAGGGCAGTCGCGCGGAGCAAACTATTGTTATACGTATATGTTTATTGTACGTTATGTTTAACATGCTATATAACTATATGATAACATAAGATATGTCATAACTTACTAACCTAACCTCACTATAACCCCTAAAAATTACTAACCTAACCTCACTATAACCCCTAAAAGTTACTAACCTAACCTCACTATAACCCCTAAAAGTTACACTATAACCCCTAAAAGTTACTAACCTAGCCTCACTATAACCCCCTAAAAGTTACATTATAACCCCTAAAAGTTACTAACCTAACCTCACTATAACCCCTAAAAGTTACACTATAACCCCTAAAAGTTACTAACCTAACCTCACTATAACCCCTAAAAGTTACTAAACTAACCTCACTATAACCCCTAAAAGTTACATTATAACCCCTAAAGTTACTAACCTAACCTCACTATAACCCCCTAAAAGTTACACTATAACCCCTAAAAGTTACTAACCTAACCTCACTATAACCCCCTAAAAGTTACTAACCTAACCTCACTATAACCCCCTAAAAGTTACACTATAACCCCTAAAAGTTACTAACCTAACCTCACTATAACTCCTAAAAGTTACTAACCTAACCTCACTATAACCCCTAAAAGTTACTAACCTAACCTCACTATAACCCCTAAAAGTTACTAACCTAACCTCACTATAACTCCTAAAAGTTACTAACCTATCCTCACTATAACTCCTAAAAGTTACTAACCTAACCTCACTATAACCCCTAAAAGTTACTAACCTAACCTCACTATAACCCCTAAAAGTTACTAACCTAACCTCACTATAACTCCTAAAAGTTACTAACCTAACCTCACTATAACTCCTAAAAGTTACTAACCTAACCTCACTATAACCCCTAAAAGTTACTAACCTAACCTCACTATAACTCCTAAAAGTTACTAACCTAACCTCACTATAACCCCTAAAAGTTACTAACCTAACCTCACTATAACCCCTAAAAGTTACTAACCTAACGTCACTATAACCCCTAAAAGTTACTAACCTAACCTCACTATAACTCCTAAAAGTTACTAACCTAACCTCACTATAACTCCTAAAAGTTACTAACCTAACCTCACTATAACCCCTAAAAGTTACTAACCTAACCTCACTATAACTCCTAAAAGTTACTAACCTAACCTCACTATAACCCCTAAAAGTTACTAACCTAACCTCACTATAACTCCTAAAAGTTACTAACCTAACCTCACTATAATTCCTAAAAGTTACTAACCTAACCTCACTATAACTCCTAAAAGTTACTAACCTAACCTCACTATAACTCCTAAAAGTTACTAACCTAACCTCACCATAACCCCCTAAAAGTTACTAACCTAACCTCACTCTAACCCCTAAAAGTTACTAACCTAACCTCACCATAACCCCCTAAAAGTTACTAACCTAACCTCACCATAACCCCCTAAAAGTTACTAACCTAACCTCACCATAACCCCCTAAAAGTTACTAACCTAGCCTCACCATAACCCCCTAAAAGTTACTAACCTAACCTCACCATAACCCCCTAAAAGTTACTAACCTAACCTCACCATAACCCCCTAAAAGTTACTAACCTAACCTCACCATAACCCCCTAAAAGTTACTAACCTAACCTCACCATAACCCCCTAAAAGTTACTAACCTAACCTCACCATAACCCCCTAAAAGTTACTAACCTAACCTCACCATAACCCCCTAAAAGTTACTAACCTAACTCACTATAACACCCCTAAAAGTTACTAACCTAACCTCACCATAACCCCCTAAAAGTTACTAACCTAACCTCACCATAACCCCCTAAAAGTTACTAACCTAACCTCACCATAACCCCCTAAAAGTTACTAACCTAACCTCACCATAACCCCCTAAAAGTTACTAACCTAACCTCACCATAACCCCCTAAAAGTTACTAACCTAACCTCACCATAACCCCCTAAAAGTTACTAACCTAACCTCACCATAACCCCCTAAAAGTTACTAACCTAACCTCACCATAACCCCTAAAAGTTACTAACCTAACCTCACCATAACCCCCTAAAAGTTACTAACCTAACCTCACCATAACCCCCTAAAAGTTACTAACCTAACCTCACCATAACCCCCTAAAAGTTACTAACCTAACCTCACCATAACCCCTAAAAGTTACTAACCTAACCTCACCATAACCCCCTAAAAGTTACTAACCTAACCTCACCATAACCCCCTAAAAGTTACTTATATTGCCGTGGGCGGCCGCATTGGGGATACACCGTATTACACACACACACACACACATACAGTGTGTGTAATGGGTACTCCGTAGTGTAGTAGTGGTTAGCACGCTCGGTTCACAACCGAGAAGTCCCGGGTTCGATCCCCGGGCGGAGCGGAAACATATGGGCTGTTTCCTTAAAACCCGAGCCCCTGTCCACCCAGCAGTGAATGGGTACCGGGTGTCAGCCGGGGGTTTATGACCCCCCTCCCAGGGTGATGGCTTCGGCCAACACAAACCACTAAGGATGAATGATAAAAATGTTGATACGGAGACGGGGCCATACGAGCGTTGCTCTGGCCCTGTAAAATACAACTAGATGAATACAACAACTACACTATCCTCCCGAGTTTCGCGCTTGCTTTCTTCCGGAGGCATAGTGCGAAACTCGCGGATCGCGAAACTCGGGTATTAAAAACACTGTAAAAAGGCTTATTTAGTCCGGTGACCTCCAGGGGTGGGATATTAGGCCCTGGAGGTTAACTTGAGGGCTGTGTACCTACCGTATTTTACAGCTTATAAGACTCACTTTTTCTCCAAAAAAATATCCTGAAAATGCCCCAAGCCCCTGTCCACCCAGCAGTGAATGGGTACTGGGTGTTAGCCTAGGGTTTGTGACCCGCCTCCCGGGGTGGTGGCTTCGGCCAACACTACGTAGAGAAGAGGAGGGAGGAGAGGAGCTTGAGATTGAGCTTGAGTTGGGAGTCACCCAGCAGATGCTGTTTTGGTCTGAGTGAGTGAGCCTGACACCTATCTTGTCAGCTGATGGTTGTGTGACAGTGTTATACGGCAATAACACTGTCACAATGCCTTCCTCTGTTCTCTCCTGTCTCCTCCAGTACCTCCACAAACCACAGTACCACACACGTCATGGTTAATCACTTATAAAGGAGTATTTTGTGGTAAATAGTAAGGACCGGCGGGGGTGTAAGGTTTAAAGGTGCTACTTATTTCGAGGTGTTACCTATCTTATGTGACACCGGCTGCTCCTGTAGAGAAAAACACAAACAAATGGAAAAAAAACAAAGCAAAACAACATACAAGCTATACTAAGCCTATTATAATACTATACTAAGCAGGAAGGAAGGAAGACGTGTCCCGTACGTCTCTTATGGGAGGCGGTAGCAGAGTGGTTAGCGTCAAGATATATGTCAAGCTCGAGCAATAGCTTGACAGACGACCTACAAAGTGATACTAAGCAGAAAAGGTCACAAGAAGAAGAAGAAGTCTCCGAGTGGCGTTCTCGGTGATCCGAGTTTGATCCTTGATGAGGGCTGTAAAATCCACTTAAAATCTTTCTCTGCACCGTTCAGTGGCCTAAGAACACCCACACACTGCCCATTAACTCTACCTTCGATTGTGAGTGCATGGGAGGACACAGGGGGCGGCATGAGCCTCTAATCACAGGCGTCACTATAGAAATTCTGTCTGCGCCACCACGGGCGAGGGCCAACCATCACAGCCCTCAAGTTAATCTCCAGGGCCTACCATCCCACTCCTGGAGGTCACTGCCTAACGGTGCTGTAGGCACACACACACACCAAAAAAAAAAAAAAAAAAAAGCGAAACTCGGGGATATAATGCGCGAAAGTCGGGATGATACGAATTTAGGACTCAGCGCGAAACTCGAGGATCGCGAAACTCAGATAGCGTGAAACTCGGGAGGGTAGTGTAGTCTTAAATTAATGGGGAGGCGGTAGCGGAGTGGTTAGCGTCTCCGACTGGCGTTCTCGGTGACCCGAGTTCGATCCCCGAAGAAAACCAAAACCTTTCTGCACCGCCTAACGTGGCCTAAGAACACCCACATGCCCTGCCCATCAACTCTACCTCCGACTGCGAGTGCATCGGAGGACACAGGGGGGCGGCATGAGCCTCTAATCACAGGCGTCACTATAACAATCCTGCCTGCGCCACAACGGGCGAGGACCAACCATCACAGCCCTCAAGTGTGCCTCCAGAGACTACCATCCCACCCCTGGGTCACCACTGCCTACAGGCGCTATAGGCACAAATGTAAAAAAAAAAAAAAAAAAAAAAAAAAAAAAAAGTCACGGGGCCCCACTGTATATTATTGATGTGTTAGTAGATATGAGGCAGCGGGCGGGTGTGGAGGGTGAAGACTGGAGTGAGTGTGTATTATGGCCGTGTGACATCACCAAACACCACATTGGAAGGCAGGGACCCGCACTGTCCCGTGTGAATAGAGAGCTGCAGCATAAACTAGGATTAGATACCCTATTATACTGGAGTTTAATAGTATAACTTGAACATTAACAGCTATAATCTAAAACTGTGAAGAATTTGGCGGTGGTTTAGTCTTGTCAGAGGAACCTGTATGGGTCTCACGTGAAGGATGGATGTCGGGCGTCAATGAATGTCACTGCGTCTTGCAAAAAATAGTTACTCGAGGCCACCGAGTCTTAGCAGGGACAGTACATTTAGGGTTACGTACAAACTTTTCCCTGAATACAGATTGGGGTTTTCACAAATATTGAATCACCTCAACATGTTAGAATTTTTTTTTTTTTTTTTTTTTTTTTTTTTTTTCCACAACATTTCGGCCTATTGCACCTTTTTTTTTTTTTTTTTTTTTTTTTTTTTTTTTTTTTTACATTTGTGCCTATAACACAGGAGGTATAGTGACCTCCAGGGGTGGGATGGTAGGCCCTGGAGGTTCACTTGAGGGCTGTGATGGTTGGCCCTCGCCCGTGGTGGCTCAGGCAGGATATTTATAATTTTTATAGTGGCGCCTGTGATTAGAGGCTCATGCTGCCCCCCTGTGTCCTCCGATGCACTCGCTATCAAAGGTAGAGTTAACCCCTTAAGACCCATAACGTAATTTCCATTGTAATTTGGGTACCATTGGACGATTTTTAGTGACTATAAGTAATGTTTTATAGCTAAGACCTGTTTTGTATCCTTGTCCACTAACTCATTTGGTATATTAAGTTACTTTTGGTGATTTTATGGCTCAACAACAGACAATTTTTTGTATAGCCAAGGAAAGATCTGGGTGTGATTGCTTGATTGCTTTAATGCCTAAAAAGGTGACTGTGCCAGACATCAGAGGTCATGTGGCACTGGGTGTGAAGGGGTTAATGGGCAGCATGTGGGTGTTGTTAGGCCACTCAACGGTGCTGACAGATTTAGGCACCTGACGGGATTCCAACTCTGTACACCGAGCTTGTCACTTCCAGGCGCTAACCCCTCGGCCACCGCCCACCCTAGCATGGCAAGGGTTGGATGGAGGCAAGCCTGGGCTGGTCATAAGAGCAAGAGCTAATAAGATTTAAGAGGAATTTTTATTAATTGATTTATTGACTTATATTTTATTCTATTTACTCATTTATTTAATTTATTTATTTTGTCATTTATTTATTTATTATTATTATTATTTTCATTTTTTTCTCGCTCTTTTTTTTCTTGGTTTGTGTGTGTGTGTGTGTGTGTGTGTGTGTGTGTGTGTGTGTTTTAGGTTAGAGTATCTATAGGCTATACTTGAGGTCCTCTAATGGTAGGCCCTGGAGGCACACTTGAGGGCTGTGATGGTTGGCCCTCGCCCTTAGTGACTCCAGCAGGATTGTTATAGTGACGCCTGTAAGTAGAGGCTCATGCCGCCCCCTGTGTCCTCCCATTAGAGGCTCATGCCGCCCCCTGTGTCCTCCCATTAGAGGCTCATGCCGCCCCCTGTGTCCTCCCATTAGAGGCTCATGCCGCCCCCTGTGTCCTCCCAGGCACTCGCCATCAATATAGTAGAGTTGATGGGCAGCATTTAAGTTTTTTTTTTTTTTTTTTTTTTTTTTTTTATATTCCTACATCACAAAGGACTGACCAAAAAAAGAAAAAAAAGAAGAAGACCGCTTAGTTGGCAGTCCCTATACAGAAGACAGTAAGAGAACATAAAAAGGGGGCTGATATAATTATAATATTGAGTAGTACATATTGGGGTATAGCTGTACTGTACAAAATATCTTTTCTACAATGCTGTGTAGAGTATTCATTATAAAGGTATTCATTATTAACAAGAGTAATGGTAGACTTACATTTCAAGTGAAGGACAAACCCCAGGAAGCAATTATGTTTGTAAGAGGAGGAACTCCGTTAATTAACTGACTGACTGACTGTATGCCTGAACCCAACCCTGGATAAAGGCTTTATGTTAGTGTGTTTCCCTAACCCTGCCTGTCCTCCCCCCCGAGGCCAGGCCTGTGTGTGGATAAAGACCCTTAAGTATATGGCCCGTACCAAGAGTCATGATGACCCGTACCAAGAGTCATGATGGCCCGTACCAAGAGTCATGATGGCCCGTACCAAGAGTCATGATGGCCCGTACCAAGAGTCATGATGGCCCGTACCAAGAGTCATGATGGCCCGTACCAAGAGTCATGATGGCCCGTACCAAGAGTCATGAGGCCCGTACCAAGAGTCATGATGGCCCGTACCAAGAGTCATGATGGCCCGTACCAAGAGTTTATGATGGGCCCGTACCAAGAGTCATGATGGCCCGTACCAAGAGTCATGAGGCCCGTACCCAAAAGTCATGATGGCCCGTACCAAAGAGTCATGATGGCCCGTACCAAGAGTCATGATGGCCCGTACCAAGAGTCATGTGGCCCGTACCAAGAGTCATGATGGCCCGTACCAAGAGTCATGATGGCCCGTACCAAGAGTCATGATGGCCCGTACCAAGAGTCATGATGGCCCGTACCCAAAAGTCATGATGGCCCGTACCAAGAGTCATGATGGCCGTTTCCAAGAGTCATGATGGCCCGTACCAAGAGTCATGATGGGGCCCCTACCAAGAGTCATGATGGCCCGTTACCAAGAGTCATGAGGCCCGTACCAAGAGTCATGATGGGGCCCCTACCAAGAGTCATGAGGGGCCCCTACCCAAAAGTTTATGATGGCCCGTACCAAGAGTCATGATGGCCCGTACCAAGAGTCATGATGGCCCGTACCAAGAGTCATGATGGCCCGTACCAAGAGTCATGATGGCCCGTACCCAAAAGTAAAGATGGCCCGTACCAAGAGTCATGATGGCCCGTTTCCAAGAGTCATATGGCCCCGTACCAAGAGTCATGATGGCCCGTACCCAAAAGTTTATGATGGCCCGTACCAAGAGTCATGATGGCCCGTACCAAGAGTCATGAGGCGTACCAAGGTCATGATGGCCCGTTTCCAAGAGTCATGATGGCCCGTACCAAGAGTCATGATGGCCCCTACCAAGAGTCATGATGGCCCCTACCAAGAGTCATGATGGCCCGTACCAAGAGTCATGATGGCCCGTACCAAGAGTCATGGGGGGGGCCCGTACCAAGAGTCATGATGGCCCGTACCAAGAGTCATGATGGCCCGTACCAAAAGTCATGATGGCCCGTACCAAGAGTCATGATGGCCCGTACCAAGATCAAAGATGGCCCGTACCAAGAGTCATGATGGCCCGTACCCCAAAAGTCATGATGGCCCGTACCAAGAGTCATGATGGCCCGTACCAAGAGTCACGATGGCCCCTACCCAAAAGTCACGATGGCCCGTACCAAGAGTCACGATGGCCCGTACCAAGAGTCACGATGGCCCGTACCAAGAGTTCACGATGGCCCGTACCCAAGAGTCACGATGGCCCGTACCAAGAGTCATGATGGCCCGTACCAAGAGTCATGATGGCCCGTACCAAGAGTCATGATGGCCCGTACCAAGAGTCATGATGGCCCGTACCAAGAGTCATGATGGCCCGTACCAAGAGTCATGATGGCCCGTACCAAGAGTCATGATGGCCGTACCAAGAGTCATGATGGCCGTACCAAGAGTCATGATGGCCGTACAAGAGTCATGATGGCCCGTACCAAGAGTCATGATGGCCCGTACCAAGAGTCATGATGGGCCCGTACCAAAGAGTCATGATGGCCCGTACAAGGTCATGATGGCCCGTACCAAGAGTCATGATGGCCCGTACCAAGAGTCATGATGGCCCGTACCAAGAGTCATGATGGCCCGTACCAACGAGTCATGATGGCCCGTACCAAGAGTCATGATGGCCCGTACCAAGAGTCATGATGGCCCGTACCAAGAGTCATGATGGCCCGTACTCCAAGAGTCATGATGGCCCGTACCAAGAGTCATGATGGCCCGTACCAAGAGTCATGATGGCCCGTACCAAGAGTCATGATGGCGCCCGTCAGCCGTACCAAGAGTCATGATGGCCCGTACCAAGAGTCATGATGGCCCGTACCAAGAGTCATGATGAAGGTCCAGTGACGAACCGCGAACGACCGAGGAAGGGTACCATAATAGGGATATTTTTTGGAATGAAGAGCAGCGACGACGGACGACTGCTCTTGCTCCAAAAAATATCCCTTTTATGGTACCCTTCCTCGGTCGTTCGTGGTTCGTCGCTGGACTTTCATCATGACTCTTGGTACGGGCCTGTGTTTCCTAACCCCTGCCTGTCTCCCTCCTGTATAAAGGATCTATACATGACCTAACCCCTGCCTCTCTCTATGCAGGCCTGTGTGAGGTTGTGGTGCAGCAGGAGGCGGGCTCGGCGGCTGTGGTGGACTTCCCGTGCCTCGCCACCGCCGACTCCCCGCCGCACCACAGCCATGATCACCCTCCGGCGCACTCCCTCCACATCGCCCCGGGTGAGACAATTGCTCGTACTCGTATTCGTAGTCACCTACCATGATTGCTCGTGGTCATTGCTATGATTTTGTTCCATTTCTACTCAGTCAAAATGATTCACTTGATCTTGTAGCTGCCATGGAAAGTACTAGAGCAATCATACAGTGCTCCTATTGCAATCACAACAGAGATCTTGTAGCTGCCATGGAAAGTACTAGAGCAATCATACAGTGCTCCTATTGCAATCACAACAGAGATCTTGTAGTTGCCATGGAAAGTACTAGAGCAATCCTACAGTACTCCTATTGCAATCACAACAGAGATCTTGTAGCTGCCATGGAAAGTACTAGAGCAATCCTACAGTACTCCTATTGCAATCACAACAGAGATCTTGTAGCTGCATGGAAAGTACTAGAGCAATCTACAGTACTCTATTGCAATCACAACAGAGCTGGCATGACATATTGATTTAATTAGGACAAGACAAAAAGTGAACAATGACCACGTACAATGATGGTATGTGACTACGAATGCGGGCAAATGCTACATGCTCCTATCAGTAATCACAGTGTTTATTAAGTGTATTATAAGTGGATCAAGGGATACAATAAAGGAGATGTAGGAAAAGGTCTTGACTAGTAACCAGGGTAGAACAAGAAGTAACGGATTCAAGCTGGAAAAGCGTAGATATAAAAAAGAAATAGGGAGAAACTGGTTCACAAATAGGGTGGTGAATGATTGGCATGGACTCAGTCGTCAGGTGGTCAGTGCGGAGTCAATAGGGAGTTTTAAAAGGAGGCTAGACAGCTTTATGGATGGGGATGAAAGGTGGATGTAGGTAGTGTTAAAGTAACAGGAACTACCTCGTGTAGGTCTCCCAGCCTCTTGTAGCTTCCTTATATTCCTTTTAACCCCTTCACGCCCAGATCTTTCCTTTGCTATAAAAAATTGTCTGTTAGCCATAAAATTACGAAAAGTCACTGAATATACCAAATTAGTTAGTTGACAAGGATACTAAACAGGTCATAGCTATAAAACAGTGCTTATAGTCACTAAAAATCGTCAATTGGCACCCAAATAACAATGGAAATTACGTTCTGGGCCTCAAGGGGTTACTGTCAATAAAAATATGAAATATGATTATGAATATGCATTTGTGGGTATTGAGAAAAAAATGTACAGTAAAACCTCTCATATTGGGACTAATTGGGCCAAGGAGTGGTCCGAGTAATGCAAGGATCCGAATAGTGGGGGGATTATATATGGGGGGATATGAAAAAAAAAAAAAAAAAAAAATGAGAAGGCCCGAATAATGTCCAAGTTGGAATAATGAGTGTCCGAATAGGAGAGGCTTGACTGTCTATGTATATCCTAGACACTACCTATCATTACTAAACAAAAGCATAGAAATAATCGTAGTTTTTGTTTTAATTACTGTAAACTGTAAAGCCTGTATGTGGATTAAGACTGCTGGTTATGTGTTCCCTAGCCCTGCCTCTCTCACCCACTTTCATTAACTGACTGACTGACTGACTGCCTGACTGTGTACAGGACTCAGAAGGCTTCTATTCTGAGTCCGAGGTGGTACATTTGTCAAGCAGCGGACTCATTGAATAGTTTGGTCTGCTGGTCTGGTAGCAGATGGAGTCCGTTAATCCCTTGAGGCCCAGAACGTAATTGCCATTGTAATTTGGGTACCATTAGACAATCTTAGTGACTATAAGCAATGTTTTATAGCTATGACCTGTTTAGTATCCTTGTCCACTAACTCATTTGGTATATTTAGTGACTTTTCGTGATTTTATGGCTCGACAACATACGTTTTTATATAGCCAAGGAAAGATCTGGGCGTGAAGGGGTTAAATCCAAAGTCCATTAAATTGAGGTTCATGCAATCTAGGGTCGAGTATATTACCTTATGGATTTCTGAGTTTTGATTGCCGCCCGTGTGGCTCCATAGTTCTTCAAGTGCTCCGTATAATGACTGAATATGGAGTGTCTGAGGATAACCACAGAAATAGTGAATAACATAAACAATGAATATTAATAGTGGGGCCGTGTTCTTCCTAAAATGTTCTCTTTAACTTAAATGGTGTGTGTGTGTGTGTGCGTGTGTGAGTCTGACCACCTAAAAACATAGTAAAATAAGGAAGCTACAAGAGGCTGGGAGACCTACACGTGGTAGTTCCTGTTACTTAACACTACCTGCATCCACCTTTCATCCCCATCCATGAAATTATCCAGCCTCCTTTTAACCCCTTCACGCCCAGATCTTTCCTTTGCTATATAAAATCGTCTGTTGTTAGCTATTAACCCTCTCACGCACCAAAAGTTTAATAAGTTTTTCCGTCCACTGCGACATCCGTCTTATGCTCCCTAAGGGGCCCCGCGGAATGGCCAGACTGTGCGGCGAATAATTTTATTATGTTATCAATTTCACCAACGTGTATTCTTTTCTCCTGGCATTATTATATATCATTGGTTTTGCAAGAGATTATTCTGCCTTATGAAAGAAAAAAATAACAAGAAATGCAAATAAATAGCGGAATTTACCAACTCCGAAAAAACATTGAGTCAAGAGAAATAAGAAATACTTACGTTCACCACTTCATAGCTCAAAACTTCCTGAGTCAACTTTTTATGGTTTATATGCCAATAAATGTGGATTTATATGAGGATTCCAACACTACCATTATAATTTTCATATGGCCAGTTTGGCCAGCTCGGGGCACGTTTTAAAGGGACGACAGTCTGCGCTCACAGGCTGCCTGCTGAGAGGAAACTGAGACACAAACCCTTATCATTTCAAATCCACTCGCACAAGAGAGTTGACAATTAGTTTATTTTATAGGTCTAGCTTGGATCTTTGACGCAGAAAATTGTGATGTGATTCTGATAAATACTTTATTTTTGGCGAATTTTTACAAATTTTTTGACGCGATTCGCGTCAAAAGCTCAGATGTAGACGGGCCCGTTTTGACGCCATCGTGTCACCATGCGTGAGAGGGTTAACATTACGAAAAGTAACAGAATATACCAAATTAGTTAGTGGATAAGAATACTAAATAGGTAATATTTATAAAATATTGCTTATATTCACTAAAAATCTTCTAATGGCACCCAAATTACAGCGGAAATTATGTTCTGGGCCTCAAGGGATTAAAGTTAAAACTCACTAATGACTCCCCACTAACTACATGACGACTGAGTCCATTCCAGTCATTCACCACCCTATTTGTGAACCAGTTTTTCCCTATTTCCTTTTTAAATTACGTTTTTTCCAGTTTGAATCCGTTACTTCTTGTTCTACCCTGATTACTAACCTTCAGAAATGTTCCTACAACTCCTTTAGTGTATCCCTTTAACATCAAACAATGGGACTATAATGTACTGTTCCTTTTAAATGTGAAGTGTGTGTGTGCATGTGTTTTTTTGTGTGTGTGTGTGTGTGTGTATGTGTATTTATCTATTTGTGTGTGTAATGTGATGTGTGTGTGTGTACGTGCGTGAGACTGACCACCTACAAATATTGCCACCCCAGACATGGACTTTGTGGGTCACCGCCAGAGGTCGTACGCGGCGCAGAGGCAGGAGGTGATGCGCCGGGAGAAGAAGAATGCCTCCAGGGTCAAGCGTGTGGTGTGGCGGCACAACACAGCGCCCATGGACGGTGAGAGTTGGGTGTTTCTTTTCTAATTCAGGCGCCTAGAATTGAAACGGCACAAGCGCCACTTTTAAAAAACTGAGAAAAACGCAAACAAACCCCATCACAATATCTTCATTTGTTGCTGATTTACTTTGAAAACACTTTAGGTGCATTTTTTTCATTGATAAAAAGTGGCGCTTTTGCCGTTTCATATCTTGATTTTCTTAGATTAAACTTTAAGCGCGTTTTTCTCAGTTTTATTTAAAGTGGCGCTTTAAAGCTGTCTGTCTGTGTTTGTCTGTATGTCTGTGTTTGTCTGTCTGTCTGTGTCTGTCTGTCTGTTTGTCTGTCTGTCTGTCTGTCTGTTTTGGGTAGCCAAAACTGTACATTCAATTTTGATGAGAGTAGGCTCAACTAATCGCAAATACATCGTAGGTGGTAAGCGGCTTGGTCCCATGTCGATTGAATAATTTTGAAGGGGAGTTTTGGGCTAAAAACACTTTGATGCATACAGGTTGAAGTTCCCAAACTCGGCATCCCAAGACTCGGCAACACCCAAAATTCGGCTATGGTTCCGGATTCTCCAAAACCCGGCAGAACACCCAGAACCCGGCGCGTAGTTGCCGGGTCGGCCGCTGGGTGCCACACTAGGCCGCTAGGTGCCACCACACTAGGCCGCTTGGTTTCTCCCGCCGATTTGTTTATTGTTATTGTTCAGTGGTGTTGTGACTGTAGAGTTGTGTACACTGTTATTTTGTGTACTTCTACGGGTCTGTTATTGGTATTATGGCTCCCAAACGTCCAGGAACACCTACTGGTGCAAGGGAAAAGAAAAGGCTGATTTTCATGCTTTTTTTCCCCTTAATATATCTACGTTCTAAAAGTCGGAAAATTCCATTACTCGGCTCGGCGCTGGTCCCGAGGTTGCCGAGTTTGGGAACTTCAACCTGTATAAGATTACAGGAAGAAACTCTGCGGTAACGCCTTGTTGAGCCTATAGCGCCTGTAGGCTATTTTTTGTTATTTTGAATTGAGTTTTAGTTTAGAGTTTTGAGTTACAGGTTATTACACATGCATATTGCCTTGTCTGAACCATGGGGAGGCCCTTCACACAGAGCAGATTAAAAACAATGAACAATCTTAACCCCTTCACGCCCAGATCTTTCCTTGGCTATATAAAATTGTCTTGTCGAACCATAAAATTATAAAAAGTAACTTAATATACCAAATTAGTTAGTAGACAAGGATACTAAACAGGTCATATCCATAAAGTCTTGCTTAGATCCACAAAAATCGTCTTAAAGTATACCCAAAGTACAAGGGAAATGACGTTCTGGGTCTCAAGAGGTTAAAAACAATGAACAAACTTAAGCTTTTACACATTTTTTTTACTCTCCCTACATGAATCCTCTCAAGCCTGTTATGGACGATGTAAATGATGGCCGGAGCCTCATACTTTATTTGTGTTACATTTTTACATTTACATATACATTTACATATACATTTTTTACTATATAGCATAGGACATTTTACATAGGATTCACATTCACACTTTTTTGACTGAGCCTGTAGCACCTGTAAGCTATTATTTTTTCCTTGAGGGCTCAGGGGGTTGGCCGTGCACATTCTGGAGGGTCGTGATGGCGGTCGCCCTCGCCCAAAATGCTTTTTTGTGCATGAGGCTCAGGTTTTGCTTATACAGGTTGAAGTTCCCAAACTCGGCATCCCAAGACTCGGCAACACCCAAAACTCGGCTATGGTTCCGGATTTTCCAAAACACGGCAGAACACCCAGAACCCCGCGCGTAGTTGCCGGGTCGGCCGCTGGGTGCCACCACACTAGGCCGCTGGGTGCCACCACACTAGGCCGCTGGGTGCCACCACACTAGGCCGCTGGGTTTCTCCCGCCGATTTGTTTGTTGTTATTGTTCAGTGGTGTTGTGACTGTAGAGTTGTGTACACTGTTATATTGTGTACTTCTACATGTCTGTTATTGGTATTATGGCTCCCAAACGTCCAGGAACACCTACTGGTGCAAGGGAAAAGAAAAGGCTGATTTTCATGCTTTTTTTCCCCTTAATATATCTACGTTCTAAAAGTCGGAAAATTCCATTACTCGGCTCGGCGCTGGTCCCGAGGTTGCCGAGTTTGGGAACTTCAACCTGTAACACACCATTGCTCCTTTGTTTAAGTACCTAGGCGTGTCATCTATGCAAAACTCTGATCATCTCTATTTTTTTTTTTTTTCATTACTATTTTTTTTTTACATTTGTGGCTGTAGTGCATGTGGGCAGTGGACCTCCAGGGGTGGGATGGAAGGCTCTGAAGGCTCACTTGAGGGCTGTGATGGTTGGCCCTCGCCCGTGGTGGCGCTGGCAGTATTGTTATAGTGACGCCTGTGATTAGAGGCTCATGCCGCCCCCCTGTGTCCTCCCAGGCACTCGCAATCGAAGGTAGAGTTAATGGGCAGGGCATGTGGGTGTTCTTAGGCCACTCCACGGTGCAGAAAGATTTTAAGTGGATTTATGGGTCTCACTCGGGATCAAACTCGGGTCTTCGAGAACGCCACTCGGTGACGCTAACCACTCTGCTACCGCCACTACAAATCGTGGTGGCGCGATGTCTAAGCCATGTGGGTTCGAGCCCCAACGAGGTCAACATATAATAGTGAGAAATAAGATTTATCACCAAAATTGTGATTGTTACCGTGTCAGTGTGTCTGTGAAAGGATCCTTCTGGCGGGACTCCCAAGGGATAAGTGTGGCCCAGGGCAGTGTAGCGCTCTGTCAGTCTCACATTTAAGAAGAGAAAGGGGAGATTTTATAGCAGTGTATAGAGCATCAATGGGTCTGGAAAAAATTGATTGAGAAGATCTGTTTGTGTGGGACGACAGAAGTACAAGAGGTCATGAGAAGAAATTGAAAAGGACAACATGCAAGAGGGACATAAAAAAATACAGCTTCCTGTATAGAAGCATAGAAGCCTGGAACAACCTTAATGCAAAAGTGATTAATGCAAGAAGTATTCAGGACTTCAAAGGCAAGCTGGATAATAGTAGATTTGGAGACGGGACAGTACGAGCATAGCTCTTTTCCTGCATGTTACAACTAGGTAAATACAACTAGGTAAATACATCCTCCGCTTATGGATCACTACATTAGTTCCCCTGTCACAGCCTCCATGAGCAGTGATAATTCCTCCCGTCATGAGGGCTGCAGCTCCCCCTTCGACATCCCCTTAACCCCTTCACGCCCAGAGCTTTCCTTTGCTATATGAAATCCTCTGTTATTAGCCATAAAACTATGAAGAAGTAACTAAATAAACCAAATTATCTGATGGACAAGGATATTAAACAGGTAATACACTGGTACCTTGACTTACGAGTGCCCCAATTTACGAGTTTTCCGAGTTACGAGCAGTAGCTCGGTCGATTTTTTGCTTTGAGTTGCGAGCCAAAATCTGAGTTACGAGCAATTTTTTATTTTTTTTTTTATTTTTTTTTTTTATTATTATTATTATTTTTTACGAGCGAGCTTCAGATACGCCGCCGCTAGTTGGCGCAGCGAACGCCACAACATCCACCCAGCATCCCGCGTCTCACTCGTTCACTTCACGTGGTTACCTCGCCGTGGAAGCATCTCTGTTGTGTTGTGCTCACACAGGCGAATGCAAATGGCGGAGGGTGAGTGCAGTACTTTTAGCGGCAGTTCCACCCACAGCTGTTTCCAACAGCTGATGCTGTTGGAAACAGCTGATGCTGTTTCCAACAGCTGATACACAGAGTGTAAACACTGGGGAATGCAAATGGCAGAGGGTGAGTGCAGTACATTTAGCTGCAGTTCCACCCACAGCTGTTTCCAACAGCTGATATATATATCCATAGTACATCCACATCCGTCATCCATATACATTTATTCCCCTTCAAAATCCACACTTAATATTCAGCCACACCCACACCCACCCACTCTGTGACCCGTTCAGCCACACCCACCCACTCTGTGACCCGTTCAGCCACACCCACACCCACCCACTCTGTGACCCGTTCAGCCACACCCACACCCACCCACTCTGTGACCCGTTCAGCTACACCCACACCCACCCACTCTGTGACCCGTTCAGCCACACCCACACCCACCCACTCTGTGACCCGTTCAGCCACACCCACACCCACCCACTCTGTGACCCGTTCAGCCACACCCACCCACTCTGTGACCCGTTCAGCCACACCCACACCCACCCACTCTGTGACCCGTTCAGCCACACCCACCCACTCTGTGACCCGTTCAGCCACACCCACACCCACCCACTCTGTGACCCGTTCAGCCACACCCACACCCACCCACTCTGTGACCCGTTCAGCCACACCCACACCCACCCACTCTGTGACCCGTTCAGCCACACCCACACCCACCCACTCTGTGACCCGTTCAGCCACACCCACCCACTCTGTGACCCGTTCAGCCACACCCACACCCACCCACTCTGTGACCCGTTCAGCCACACCCACACCCACCCATTCTGTGACCCGTTCAGCCACACCCACACCCACCCACTCTGTGACCCGTTCAGCCACACCCACCCACTCTGTGACCGTTCAGCCACACCCACCCACTCTGTGACCCGTTCAGCCACACCCACACCCACCCACTCTGTGACCCGTTCAGCCACACCCACACCCACCCACTCTGTGACCCGTTCAGCCACACCCACACCCACCCACTCTGTGACCCGTTCAGCCACACCCACACCCACCCACTCTGTGACCCGTTCAGCCACACCCACACCCACCCACTCTGTGACCCGTTCAGCCACACCCACCCACTCTGTGACCCGTTCAGCCACACACCACACCCACCCACTCTGTGACCCGTTCAGCCACACCCACCCACTCTGTGACCCGTTCAGCCGTCCTGCAGTTACCTAGTTATAGCATACAGGGCCTGATCTATGTTCCTGTGTGTGTGTAGGTGGTGGTGTGTGTGGTGTGTGTGTGTGTGTGTGTGTGTGTGTGTGTGTGTGTGTTTTACCTAGTTATAGCATACAGGGCCTGATCTATGTTCCTGTGTGTGTGTGTGTAGGTGTGTGTGTGTGTGTGTGTAGGTGTGTGTGTGTGTGTCTTTACCTAGTTATAGCATACAGGGCCTGATCTATGTTCCTGTGTGTGTGTGTGTAGGTGTGTGTGTGTGTGTGTGTAGGTGTGTGTGTGTGTGTCTTTACCTAGTTATAGCATACAGGGCCTGATCTATGTTCCTGTGTGTGTGTGTGTGTGTGTGTCTTTACCTAGTTATAGCATACAGGGCCTGATCTATGTTCCTGTGTGTGTGTGTGTAGGTGTGTGTGTGTGTGTGTGTGTGTCTTTACCTAGTTATAGCATACAGGGCCTGATCTATGTTCCTGTGTGTGTAGGTGTGTGTCAGGGATGTCAATTTTCCGCGGATTCGTGGATTTGCGAGTATTTTATTGCCAGCTGAGTCATTTCTGTGAATCGTGCAGATTCGGGTTAAAAATTTAGGGTGTGGTGTACATAGTTGGGTAGCCCACAGCCGCACCTGTCCCTGGCCACTGATCAGCACAGACCATAACACAGCCGCACCTGTCCCTGGCCACTGATCACCACAGACCATAACACAGCCGCACCTGTCCCTGGCCACTGATCAGCACAGACCATAACACAGCCGCACCTGTCCCTGGCCACTGATCACCACAGACCATAACACAGCCGCACCTGTCCCTGGCCACTGATCAGCACAGACCATAACACAGCCGCACCTGTCCCTGGCCACTGATCACCACAGACCATAACACAGCCGCACCTGTCCCTGGCCACTGATCAGCACAGACCATAACACAGCCGCACCTGTCCCTGGCCACTGATCACCACAGACCATAACACAGCCGCACCTGTCCCTGGCCACTGATCAGCACAGACCATAACACAGCCGCACCTGTCCCTGGCCACTGATCACCACAGACCATAACACAGCCGCACCTGTCCCTGGCCACTGATCACCACAGACCATAACACAGCCGCACCTGTCCCTGGCCACTGATCACCACAGACCATAACACAGCCGCACCTGTCCCTGGCCACTGATCACCACAGACCATAACACAGCCGCACCTGTCCCTGGCCACTGATCAGCACAGACCATAACACAGCCGCACCTGTCCCTGGCCACTGATCACCACAGACCATAACACAGCCGCACCTGTCCCTGGCCACTGATCACCACAGACCATAACACAGCCGCACCTGTCCCTGGCCACTGATCACCACAGACCATAACACAGCCGCACCTGTCCCTGGCCACTGATCACCACAGACCACAAAACATTATTTGGCTGCCTAGCGGGAAGTTAATACTAGGTTGCCGATATCTCCTGACTCCACCACTGCTACAAGTTTGCTCAGGAGGCAGTATGTTGGGGGTGGAATACAGCAGTGTATTATGTGGTGTATACAGCAGTGGAATACAGCAGTGTTATTATCATGATTATAGTTATAGTGAAACTTATTTGATATTGGATTATTCAATAATTCTAAGTTGGTCACTAAATCATATTTGAGGTGTATTTGACAGCGCCTAAATAATGGATAAAGTTGACTAATATAAATGACAAATATTTTGTTGTGTTATTACTTTTCCAATGGAAACAGTGTTAATATTTCATTGTTCATGTCAAAATGGTTAATAATTCATATACATTTACAATTAAGTGCATATATTATACAATATCAATTGTGTACTGACAAAATTGAGACCATAAATATTATAGATTACAAA
>JACEEZ010021843.1:40000-47212 GCA_016584305.1 Chionoecetes opilio | reverse complement strand
TGGTGGGTTGGCGGCGGTGGTGGTGTGTCACGTCAGACCAACACTGACATGACAACAAGGACGCTATGACATGCCCACCAAAAATCAAGGTGCACTGCTGGTTGGGGGTCAGGGGCCACTAATATTTCTTTTCGAGGGGATCAAGAATTTTTTTTTTCGTCCGGCAGTCTAGTCTATAAAACCCCCAGGTTTTTCGCTCGCCCTGGCTGGGAAAAGTTTCCGCCATTTGCGAGGGGCCCTAGACGCAAGGCCCCGAGGTCCCCTTACTGATTGTTTTAATTTTTCGTTTCCCCGTGCGGGGAAATGGGGGACTTTTTTTTTTTCGAAATGTTTTTTTTCGTTTTCCCCATGAGCCCCTCTCAGTAAAGAATTACTTTTTATGTACATGAAATTACTTTACAACATTAAACACCCTTTTTCCCGGGTAAACAACATTGTTTTTAATGATAAATATGAAGTACTCCCCGCTGATTTTCCCTACGCCCCTTTTAACTTCAAAACCCTAATTTCGAGGTCCAAAAACATAGCCAAATACCCACTGACAGGGGGCAGTCATGGCTGTATTTGTGACTTAAGTTAAAAAGGCCCCTTGCCCTCTCCCCCCCACCCTTTTCCCCCTCCCCCTTTTCCCTCTCCCTTTTCCTCTCCTTCTCTCCCCCTTCCTCTCTTCCTCCCCTCTCTCTCCTCTCTCTTCTCTCCTCTCCTCTCCTTTTTCCTTGTTTTCCCCCTCTCCCCTTTTCTCTCCTCTCTCTCTCCTTTTCTCCCCCCCCTTTTTTCTCCCTCCTTTTTCCCCTCTCTTCTCTCTCTCTTCTCTCTCTCTTCTCTCCTCTTTTTCTCTCTTTTTTCTCTCTCTTTTTTTTTCTCTCCCCCTCTCTCACTCCTCTCCCTCTCTCTCTCTCTCTCCTCTCCTCTCCTCTCTCTCTCTCTCTCTCTTTTCCTCTCTCTCTCTCTCTCCCTCCCTCCCTCTCTCTCTTCTCTCTTCCTTTTCTCTCTCTCAGGCACATTTTAATGAGTAACAAAAGAAATAATTGTTAATTCTTTTAAATCTCATCAAAAAAATTCCGGCCCCTTATAACAATATATTAATATTTTAATTCAATTTTTGTGCTGGGGGAAAAGGGCAAAAAAAAGTCGGTCCAGGGGACTCCTCCACCCTCCCCTTTGGGGACACCCTCACCCGAGACTCGTCTTTATCCCCCCCCCCGATCTCTCTCTCTCTCTCTCTCTCTCTCCTTCTCTCCTCTCTTCTCTCCTCCTTTTCTTTTTTTTTCCCCCTCTCTCTCCTTTCTCTCCTCTCTCCCTCTCCTCTCTCTCTCTCTCTTTTCTCCTCCTCTCTTTTCTCCTCTCTCTTTCTCTCTCTCCTTTTCTTCTCTCTCTCTCCTCCTCTCCTTTCTCCTTTTCTCTCTCTCTCTCTTTTTTCCTTTTTCTCTCTCTCTCTCCCTCTCCTCTCTCTTCCTCTCTCTCTCTCTCCTCTTTTCTCCTCTCTCTCTTTTCTCTCCTCTCTCTCTTTTTCTCTCTTTCTTCTTTCCTTCTCCCCCCTCTTTCCCTCCCTCTTCTCCCTCTTTTTTCCCCCTTTCTCTTTTTTACCCTTTTTCCCCCCTTTTTTCCCCCCCCTTTCCCTTTCCCCCCCCCCTTTCCCCCCCCCCCCCCCCCCCCCCCCCCCGTTTTTTTTTTTTTTTTTTTTTTTTTTTTTTTTTTTTTTTTTTTTTTTTTTTTTTTTCCCCCCCCCCCCCCCCCCCCATTTAAAAATTAAACCCAAAGGCTTTCAAGGGGCCCAAAATCTTAAAATTAACATCCAAAATTTTAAATTTTAAATTCAGGCCCGTTTGTATTTTAATTATTCTAAATTAAAATATAAAACTTTTAAAAAATTTATTTTTAATTTAAATTTATTATTAAATTTTTATTATTATTATTTTTTATCATTATTTTATTAATTATTATTATTATTTTTTATTATTATTATTAATTTTATTATTATTATTTTTATTTTTTATTATTATTATTATTAATTATTTATATTATTTGTTGTTGTTGTTTGTTGTTTTGGTGTTGGTTGTTGGTGTTGGTGTTTTGTTGGGTTTTTGGTTTTGTTGTTGTTGTTGTTTTTTTTTGTTTTATTATTTTGTTTAAAATTAAAATTTTTTATTGTTAATATTTTATTTTTAAATTTTTATTATTATTTTATTATTATTTTTTATAGATTATTATATTAAACCCCTACTACCATACTATACTACTACGCTCTGTACTACTACTACTTTCACTATAACTACTTAATATAATGATATATTATAATTTTTGATACTAATTTTTACTGTTATTATTAAAATTTTTATTATTATTATTTTTTATTTTTTTTTTTATTATTATTTTTATTATAATTTTTTATTATTAATATTACTATTATAATTTTTTTAAATTACAAAAATACTACTACTATACTCTACTACTACTACTTTTTATACTACTAATTGTTTTTTCCCGTATTCACGACTGCTCTAGCTAACCAGTAGTGCATAGCGTCCATAAGGAGCCACGAGCTCAATGGACAAGATTTAGACCTATAAATTTTATTAACCTGTTTTGTAAATATAATGTTAATAAACAAAACAATCAAATCTCTCTTTTCTCTCTCTCTCCTCTTTCTCTCCTTCTCCTCTCCTCTTCTTCTTCCTCTCTCTCTCTCTCTCCTCTCTCCTCTTCTCCTCTCTTCTTTCTCTCTCTCTCCTCTCTCTCTCTCCTCTCTCTCTCTCTTCCCCTCTCTTCTTCTCTCCTCATAACATTTCTCTGTTTACTCTATCATAGGCTTTCTCAATGTCTAGGAGCCCAAGGTACAGTGTCTTTCCCTCCCTTCTTTCTTTAAATTTATTTCATTCACCACAAACATGTTGTCCTCTGCCTCCTATCCACTCAAAACCATTTTGCTCCTCACCTAACACCCATAGCCTCTCCAACCATTACACAACCTTTCCTTCAACACTGCACAAAAAACTTTCCCTACTGTAATTCTTTAGGGCTATTGGTCTATAGTTCTTCAATTCACTCTTACTTTTGTATCCTCCTTTATGCAATAGGGTCACTCTACATTCATTCCATTTTCTAGGCACCCTTTTTCCTCCCACACACGGTTAAATGGGTCAGTCATCCTGTCAATCACCCCCTCACCCCCATTTTGTACATATCATATGGTATTTCCATCCGGGCCTGCTGCTTTTTCATTCTTTTGCCTCCTTACACACTTCTCTACTTCATCCCTGCTAATCCATTCATTCAACTCTTCCGCATCTTTTCTTTCCAACGTTATAACATTCTGGTCTTACGTCAAAGATTTCACCCACGCCTCCTATGTCTTCCCAAAGTTTTTTATAACCCCCTTTGTTTTTTGTCTCATCTGTTACACATTCCAGCATTTACTTTCAAGGCTTTCACATCTTCATTCCCAGCCATCTTTTCCCCTCGCATGAATCTGTACCACTCACGCCCACCTTCAAGTCTTTTTCTTTCAGGGATCGGATCTTACTCTGTCACACATAACTTTCGCATTCTTATCTTTCGTTTTGTTAGTCGCTGCTGTTTCACATATTCTGTCCATGCATTCTGGTATTCATCCCCCGCTTTTTCACTTTTCTGCCTCCTTTCTTTAACCCTCTACTTTTCCCTGTTTAACCTTTTCGTTCCTTCCTTGCCTCTCTAAATCCTCATTCCACCATGGTTTATTCACTCTCTTTCTTCCCATTTGTTCTAATAAACCCTTTTTTTTTTAAGTGCAGGCGCTCCTCACATTTTCCGTTAGTCTCTCATTTAGCTCATTCACCTCCGTACTCTTTCTCTGTCCACATCTCACTCAGACACACTTTAAAATCTTCCCATTTTGCATCTCTCAACCTCCATTTGTTCTTCACCGCCTTACTTTTGGCTCACTTTTATTCCACTTTATACAGGCCACTACAAGCATATATGATCAGACACAATATCAATTTTTCCCTCTTCATCTATCCACATTCGAGCAACACTCTCTCGCATTTTGCCATTCCCAACACATAAATCAATTGGGACTCTCTTGGTTCCTTGCATTCCAAAGTCACGCGACCCTCTGCCACAGTCTCATTTAGGTTTTCTAACTCCAACTCATCTATAAATCAGCAAGCATTTCTCCATTTTATTTATTTTCTCTCCTAGCATACCCATATGTGCATTCATATCACCCATAACCATCACACTCTCTCCGGCATGGGCTCTAAAAATCTTCTTTATAATGTTGTACTTCATTCTATTCTCTCTCCCTGCTCTATCACCTTCAACCGTCGTATACCACATCACTATAAACTTTTTCCTTGTCGTTCTGACCCAAACATTCTACTCTAGCAGCAAGAACATCCTCATCATAGCACTGTTACCCACGTCTATCTCATCTACTTTAAGGTTTCCTTCCTTTTTATGAAGAAAGGGAACCCCCCCTCCTAGTTCTCTTTTTTTTTCGTCCTTTTCCAAACATCTCATATCACTATCATGCATTCGTACATCGTCTCTTAAATGGGTTTCAGTCACACCAACTAGTTTGAATTTCCATTCACTCAATTACTTGCATACATCCTCATATTTACCAACACCCCAAACCCCCCACCCTTTATACATCCAAACTTCATGTATTCTTTTTGCCTCGGTGGTGTCTTTGTCTGCCTCCTCGTCTCCTCAAGTGATTTTGATTTCCGGCTAGTTCCTGTTGGGCTGTGCGGCCCCTCCTTCTGCCGCATTCCTCGGTGCTGTTATTTGGCTCCGGGGTTTACCTCTCTCCCCCTTCCCCTCTTAGTATTCGTCGCTCCCAAGGATTTCCCTGTTATGTAAAAATTTCTGTGTTCTTTTCAACTTCATTTCTGGCTTTTGCTTCCTCCCTCAGTGTCTTGTCATTGTGATGCTCCTCCTTTGACATGTCGTGTGCCACCCTAACATGTCTGGTACACCACTTTTTTGCTTGCTTTAACCTAAATCCATTTCTCATGATCCTTTTTTTCAGTCCCCTGTTTACTTTCACAAGTAGGGGCCTGGCTCTTATTGCCTCACCTTTGTCATCAACCAGCCCTTGTATCTTCCAATTCTATTTATGTGGTTAGATCACTATCATAAACAGGTCAAACCCAATCTCATACATATTTTAATAAACACCATTCTGTCATGCTTTTCTTTTTCCCTTTCTGATTTGTAAGTTCATACCCCTCAGAATCTCCTCCTGTACGTCATACATAATTATATTGTCCTTGCGATCTAGTCTGCTCTGGATCTGTTGAGTTGTTTGCTGAAACACTTCATCCCCACTTGCTTGTTTGCTTTGTCATTTTTAATGTTCTCATAAAAATTTTCCCTGCCTCAGCCAATAGAACATCCTTATATGATGAACTAACGTGTTCTTTCATTTCATCTTGTACCTTGGTTTTCAGTTTAGCAATATTCTCCCGAACTCCATACATTATCCTTGATATGTGACTTTTTCTTTGGGGAAAAAAGAGAGAGAAGAGAGGGGAGAGAAAGAGAAGAGAGAGAGAGAAGAGAAGAGAGAGAGGAGAGAGGAGAGAGAGAGAAAAGAGAGGAGAAGGAGAGAGAGAGAGAGAGAGAGAGAGGGGAAGAGAGAGAGAGAAGAGAGAGAGAAAAGAGAGAGAGAGAGAGAAAGGGGGGATAGCAAGCTGATACACACACAAGGGGGTAAAAACTCCCAGCTCCCCTCTCCCCCCTACAAGTCCATGGGGAGAGGGGAGAGGGGAGGGGAATAGAGGGGGCGCCGATCCCCACAAAACACCATCATCACCCCGCCCCCTCCCTGCCTGCCCCAGCCGCCTCCCCTAGCCCCGCCTTACCCAGCCTCACCCCAAATACCAATTTACCATCGCCAAACCCCATCAAGAAACAGTTATTAGCGTGTACAATGTAATATAGAGGGCGATTCTCTCTCTCCTCTCTCTCTCTCTCTCCTCTCTCCTCTCTCTCTCTCTCTCTCTCTCTCTCTCTCTCTCTCTCTTCTCTCTCTCTCTCTCTCTCTCTCTCTCCTCTCTCTCTCTCTCTCTCTTATTATATAAATATATATATATATATATATAATATATATATATATCTAAATCCACGCCTTTCATTTGCATTAAAAAAAGGGATTAATAAGTGGTAGCCTATACACCGATTATTACAGGGATTACTAATATAGGGATTTATAATAAGAGGTAGCCAGCGATTTATTCCCAGGGTTGCGGCGGGATAACAGGGATTACCGATACAAGGATTAATAATAAGAGATAGCCTTACCCCCCAGCGATTTATTCCTATAGGGTTGCGGCGGGGTTACAGGGGTTAATAATAAGAGATAGCCCATACACCAGCGATTTATCCTATAGGGTGCGGCGGGATTACAGGGGTTAATAATAAGAGATAGCCTACACACCAGTGATTTATACCTATAGGGTTGCAGCGGGATTACAGGGATTAATAATAGGAGATAGCCTATACACCAGCGATTTATTCCTATAGGGTTGCGGCGGGATAACAGGGATTACCGATACAGGGATTAATAATAAGAGATAGCCTATACACTAGCGATTTATTCCTATAGGGTTGCGCCGGGATTACAGGGATTAACAATAGGAGATAGCCTATGCACCAGCGATTTATCCTATAGGGTTGCGGCGGGATTACAGGGATTATTAAGTGTTAGCCAATAGTAAAGGGATTGATGATAAGGGGTATAGAGGTATATTTCCCCTGATTTGGGCGGGATTTCAGGGATTAATACTAAGAGGCAGCCAGCGATTTATTCCCAGTGTTACAATGGGGCCCTAAATCCCCTGTAATCTCCCCGGGACGGCTCTGGAATGCTATTAAAAGGCGATTTATTACTTGGTTTGCGGCAGGATTACAAGGATTATTGATACAGGGATTAATACTAAGGCAGGATTATAGGGATTATTGATACATGGATTAATACTAAGGCAGGATTACAGGGATTATTGATACATGGATTAATACTAAGGAAAGGGTTACTGGGATTATCGATACAGGATAATACTGAGGCAGGATTACGGATATTGATACAGTGATTATACTAAGGGAGGATTACGGGGTTATGANTCCCATGTTGGTGTGGTCGGGGCGCACATAATTCTTTCGAGGGGATCAAATTTTTGTTTCGTCCGCACCCTAGTCTATAAAGCCGCCAGATTTCTCGCCCCG
>JACEEZ010021843.1:27500-37500 GCA_016584305.1 Chionoecetes opilio | reverse complement strand
CACCAAACACCATAGCTCTCTCAACCATTTACACAACCTTTCCTTCAACACTGCACTAAAAACTTTACCTACTGTATTCTTAGGGCTTTTGGGTCTATAGTTTCTTCAATTCACTCTTACTCTTGTATCCTCCTTTATGCAATAGGGCACTCTAATTCATTCCATTTTCTAGGCACCCTTTCTTCCTCCCACACACGGTTAAATAGGTCAGTCATCCTGTCAATCCCCACCTCACCCCCATTCTTGTACATCTCATATGGTATTTCATCCGGGCCTGCTGCTTTTTCATTTTTTTGCCTCCTTACACACTTCTCTACTCATCCCTGCTAATCCATTCATTCAACTCTTCCGCATCTTTTCTTTCCAACGTTATACATTCTGGTCTTACGTCAAAGATTTTCACCCACGCCTCTATGTCTTCCCAAAAGTTTTTTATAACCTCCTTGATTTTTGTCTCATCTGTTTTCACATTCGCATTTACTTTCAAGGCTTTCACATCTTCATTCCCAGCCATCTTTTCCCCTCCCCATGAATCTGTACCACTCACGCCCACCTTCAAGTCTTTTTCTTTCAGGGATCGGATCTTACTCCTGTCACACATAACTTTCGCATCTCTTATCTTTCGTTTTTGTTAGTCGCTGCTGTTTCACATATTCTGTCCATGCATTCTGGTATTCATCCTCCGCTTCTTTCACTTTTTCTGCCTCCTTTTTTTTAACCCTCACATTTCCTGTTTAACCTTTTTCGTTCCTTCCTTGCCTCTCTAATTCCTCATTCCACCATGGTTTTTTTCATCTCTTTTTTCCATTTGTTCTAATAAACCCTATTTTTTTTAAGTGCAGCGCTCCTCACATTTTCCGTTAGTCTCTCATTTAGCTCATTCACCTCCTGTACTCTTTCTCTGTCCCACATTCCCCTCAGACACACTTGAAAATCTTCCCATTTTGGGATCTCTCAACCTCCATTTGTTCTTCACCCTCCTTACTTTTGGCTCACTTTTATTCCACTTCATACAGTCCACTACAAGCATATTATGATCAGACACAATATCAATTTTTTCCCTCTTCATCTATCCACATTCGAGCAACACTCTCTCGCATTTTGCCATTCACCAACACATAAACAATTGCACTCTCTTGGTTTTCCTTGCATTCCACGTCACGCGACCCTCTGCCACAGTCTCATTCAGGTTTTCTAACTCCACTCATCTATAAATTCAGCAAGCATTTCTCCATTTTTATTTATTTGCTCTCCTAGCATACCCATATGTGCATTCTATCACCCATAACCATCACACTCTCTCCGGCAGGGGTTTTCTAAAAACTTCTTATAAAGTTGTACTTCATTCTATTCTCTCCCTGCTCTATCACCTTCAACCGTCAGATATACCACAATCCCTATAAACTTTTTTTTCCTTGTCGTTCTGACCCAAACATTCTACTCTAGCAGCAAGAACATCCTCACTCATAGCACTGTTACCCACGTCTATCTCATCTACTTTAAGGTTTTTCCTTCCTTTCTATGAAGAAAGGCAACCCCTCCTCCTAGTTTCTCTTGTTTTTTTCGTCCTTTTCCAATCATCTCATACTCACTATCATGCATTCGTACATCGTCTCTTAAATGGGTTTCAGTCACACCAACTATTCGAATTTCCATTCACTCAATTTACTTGCATACATCCCCATATTTACCAACACCCAACCCCTCACATTTATAATCCAAACTTCATGTATTCTTTCCCCCTCGGTGTGTCTTTGTCTGTCCTCCTCGTCTCCTCAAGTGATTTGATTTCCCGGGTAGTTCCTGTTGGGCTGTGCGGCCCCCCCTTCTGCCGCATTCCTCGGTGCTGTTATTGCTCCGGGTTCACCTCTCTCCTCTTCACTCTTAGTATTCGTCGCTCCCAAGGATTTCCCCTGATTATGTAAAAATTTTCTGTGTTCTTTTCAACTTCATTTCTGGCTTTTGCTTCCTCCCTCAGTGTCTTGTCATTGTGATGCTCCTCCTTTGACATGTCGTGTGCCACCCTAACATGTCTGTACACCACTTTCTTTGCTTGCTTTAACCTAAATCCATTTCTCATGATCCTTTTTTTCAGTCCACTGTTTACTTTCACAAGTAGGGGCCTGGCTCTTATTGCCTCACCTTTGTCATCAACCAGTCCATTGTATCTTCCAATTCTATTTATGTGGATTAGATCACTATCATAACAGGTCAACCCAATCTCATTACATATTTTAATAACACCATTCTGTCATGCTTTTCTTTTTCCTTTCTGATTTGTAAGTTCATACCGTCAGAATCTCCTCCTGTACGTCATACAATAATTATATTGTCCTTGCGATCTAGTCTGCTCTGGATCTGTTGAGTTGTTTTCTGGGAAACACTTCATCCCCACTTGCTTGTTTCTTGTGTCATTCTTATGTTCTCATAAACTTTCCATGCCTCAGCCAATAGAACATCCTTATATGATGAACTAACGTGTTCTTTCATTTCATCTTGTACCTTGGTTTTCAGTTCAGCAATATTCTCCCGAACTTCCATTACATTATCCTTGATATGTGACTTTATCTTGGGAAAAGAGAGAGAGAGAGAGAGAGAGAAAGAGAGAGAGAGAGAGAGAGAGAGAGAGAGAGAGAGAGAGAGAGAGAGAGAGAGAGAGAGAGAGAGAGAGAGAGAGAGAGAGAGAGAGAGAGAGAGAGAGAGAGAGAAGAGAGAGAGAGAGAGAGAGAGAGAGAGAGAGAGAGAAAGGGAGGATAGCAAGCTGATACACACACAAGGGGGTAAAATCTCCCCAGCTCCCCTCTCCCCCCTACAAGTCCATGGGGAGAGGGGAGAGGGGAGGGGAATAGAGGGGGCGCCGATCCCCACCATACACCATCATCACCCCGCCCCCTCCCTGCCTGCCCCAGCCTGCCTCCCCTAGCCTGCCTTACCCAGCCTCACCCAACTACCAATTTACCATCGCCAAACCTCATCAAGAAACAGTTATTAGCGTGTACAATGTAATATAGAGGGGCGATCTTTCTTCTCCTCCTCTCTCTCTCTCTCTCTCTCTCTCTCTCTCTCTCTCTCTCTCTCTCTCTCTCTCTCTCTCTCTCTCTCTCTCTCTCTCTCTCTCTCTCTCTCTCTCTCTCTCTCTCTCTCTCTCTCTCTTTATATATATATATATATATATATATATATATATATATATATATCTAAATCCACGCCTTTTCATTGCATTAAAAAAAGGGATTAATAAGTGGTAGCCTATACACCGATTATTACAGGGATTACTAATATAGGGATTAATAATAAGAGGTAGCCAGCGATTTATTCCCAGGGTTGCGGCGGGATAACAGGGATTACCGATACAAGGATTAATAATAAGAGATAGCCTATACACCAGCGATTTATTCCTATAGGGTTGCGGCGGGATTACAGGGATTAATAATAAGAGATAGCCTATACACCAGCGATTTATTCCTATAGGGTTGCGGCGGGATTACAGGATTAAAATAAGAGAAGCCTACCACCGGATTATCCTATAGGGTGCGGGATTAAGAATAGAAATATAAGATTATTCTATGGTTCCGGATAACAGACACAGGGATTATAGAATGCCTAACCGCATTTTCCTAGGTTGGCGATTCAGGATCATAGGGTGCCATGACAGGATTATCCATAGGGTTGCTTACAGGATTATTTTTGCAATATAAGGGATTATATAGTATAAGGTATATTTCGATTGGCATTCAGGTTTATATCATAGAGGCAGCAGCGATTCAGTGTTACAATGGGCTAAATCCTACCCACCGGCGTTCTAATGCTATAAAGGCGTTTATTACTGGCAGGATTACAGGATTATGTACAGGGATTATACTAAGCAGGATTAGGGATTTTGTCTGATATTAGGCGGATTAAGGATTAGGGGCAGGGATTTATGACCAGGATGACTATGGGATTAAGTTAGTATACTAGGAGGTTAATGATTAGAGAAGGATTATTACAGGTTTGATTATAAGTATTAACTAAGGCGGATCGGGATTATGATCAGGATTAATAATAGGAGGGATAAGGAACAGGATTAAATAATTAGCAGGAGGGATTACGAAGGGATTATACTAAGAGGATTACTAATCGATACAGGATTATACTAAGGCAGGATTACAGGGATTATGATAAGGATAATACAAGCAGGATTCAGGCTTATGATAAGGAATTAAGGAGATACGGAAGGATACAGGGATTAAAAAAGGATTATTACAGGAAATCTAGAGGATTACAGGGATTATATCAGGAATATAAGAAGGATTACAGGATTATGATACAGGATTAATACTAAGGCAGGATTACAGGGATTATGATACATTATTAATTAGCAGATAGGAATAATGATACAGGTTATAAGGAGATTACAGGGATTATGTAAGGATTATCAGGGATTAATACTAAGGGATACAGGGATTATCAGGATACAGGGGATTATTACAGGATATACAGGAGGTTAATCATAAGGATTAATATACTGGAGGATTACAGGGATTATTGATCAGGATTAAACTAGGCAGGATTACAGGGATTATGATACAGGGATTAATCTAAGGCAGGATTACGGATTATTGATAACAGGATTAATACTAAGGCAGGATATACGGATTATTGATACAGGATTAATACTAGAGAGGATTACAGGGATTATGATACATGATTAATATAAGGAATTTAAAGGGGATTATTACAGGGATTTACTAAGGCAGGATTACAGGATATCGATACAGTGATTTACTAAGGCAGGATACAGGATTATGATACAGGGATTAATACAAGGCAGGATTACAGGGATTATTAAACAGTATTAATACTAGGCAGGATTACAGGGATTTTATACGGGATATTCTAGGATAATATAGCAGGATTACGGATTATTGATTACAGGGATTAATACTAAGGAGGATTACAGGGATTTAGATACAGGGATTAATACTAAGGCAGGATTACAGGGATTATGATACGATATTAATACAGGCAGGATTACAGGGATATTAACGGGATTATACTAAGAGATTACAGGTTATTGATACGGATTAATACTAAGGCAGATTAAGGATTATTATACAGGGATTAAATAGGGATTAAGGTTATTGAAAAGGTGATACGGATTAAAGGATTTAAGGGATTTTTATACAGGATTTTTAACAGGGATTAAGGGTTATTGATAAGGGATTATACTAAGGCAGATTAATTACAGGATGTAGATTAATACTGAAGAGGATTACAGGATTATCGATTACAGGGTAATCATTAGGGATTACAGGGATTATTATACGGATTACTGGGATAGGATACAGGGATTATATAAGGGATAATACAAGGATTAGATACGTATTAACAGGATTAATACTAAGCAGATTACAGGGATTATTGATACAGGGATTAATACAATACAGGGATTACAGGGATTATATACAGGGTTAATACAAAGGGGATTAGGGACAGGGTCGATATACAGGGTTAATACTAAGGCAGCTTTACAGGGTTATTGATACAGGGATTAATTACTAAGGAATACTAGGAGGATTACAGGGAATCGGATTAAAATAAGGATAAGGGATTATAGGGATTATACAAGGCAGGATTAAGGATTATGATAGGATATAATACTAAGAGGATTACAGGGTTATTGAACGGGGATTAATACTAAGGCAGGATTACAGGGATTATTGATACGGTTTAATAAGTGAGGGATTACAGGGATTAACTAAGGAGGATTACAGGTTATTACAACGGATTAATACTAAGGCAGGATTACAGGGTTATGATACAGGGTAATATAAGGCAGGTTACTTGGATTTTGATACGGGATTTTTACAGGGGAATTAATTATAACAGGATAAGGAGAGATACAGGGATATATTACAGATTAATATAAGGCGGATTACAGGATATATACAGGATTAATAAGGAGTATACAGGGATTTATAAAGGAAAATAAGGCGGATTTAACAGGGATTAATAGTACAGGCACGGGATAATTGATACAGAGGATTAATATAAGCAGGCTAAGGGATTATACAGGATTAAATAAGGCAGAAATAACAGGGATTAATTAAGGCAGACAGGGATTAATACAGGAGGATTACAGGGATTATAAGGGATTAATACTAGGAGGATTAAGGATTATGATACAGAATTAACTAAGGCAGGATTACAGGGATTATGATACAGGATTAATATAAAGGAATTACAGGATTATGATACAGGGATTAATACAAGGCAGGATTACAGGGATTATTGATACAGGTATAATATAAGGGGAGATTACAGGTTTAAATTAAGGATTTAAATAAAGGCAGGATTACAGGGATTATTGATACGGGGTTATTAAGGCAGGATACGGATTATTATTAGGATTAATATAGGCAGATACAGGGATTATTGATACAGGATAATACTAGGAGGATTACAGGAATTACGATCAGGATTAATACTAAGGCAGATTACAGGGTTTATCGTACAGGGATTAATACTAAGGCAGGGATTACAGGGTTTATGATAACAGGATTAATATTGGCAGGATTACAGGGATTATGATTACAGGATTAATAAGCAGGATTAAGGATATGATCAGGGATTAATACTAAGCAGGATTACAGGGATATTGATAGGATTAATATAAGGAATAAGAGGATATCAAGGATTATATAAAGCAGGATTAAATTATGTACAGGATAAAAGGAGATTACAGGGATTAAAAATTTAATACTAAGGCAGGATTACAGGGATATTGATACAGGGATTAAACTAGGCAGGTAATATAGAAAGGGGATTACAGGTGATATTGATCAGGGTTAATACTAGGCAGGTTTAAAGAACAGGGATTATAAAGGCAGGATTAAGGGTTATGATCAAGGATTAAAAAAGAGGATACAAGGAATTACAGGGATATTATTACAGGATAAGGCTAGGATTATTTAACAGGATTTATAAATTGATACAGGGATTATTTAAAGACAGGGATTACGGATTATGATAAGGGATTAATACTAGGCAGGATTAAGGATAACGGATAGGGATAATACTAGGCAGGATTACAGGGATATCGATACAGGGATTAATAGGCAGGATTACAGGATTTGATACAGGGATTAATACTAAGGCAGGATTAGGGATTATTGTACAGGATTAATACTAAGGCAGGATTACGGGGGATTATCGAACGGGATTAATACTAAGGCAGGATTACAGGGATTATCGATACAGGGATTAATACTAAGGCGGATTACAGGGATTATGATACAGGGATTAATACTAAGGCAACGGATTAAGGGATTAAACAAAGGGCAGGATTACAGGTTTATTGATACAGGGATTAATACTAAGGCAGGATTACGGGATTATCGATACAGGGATTACTCCCTAAGGCAGGATTACAGGATTATCGATACAGGGATTCTACTAAGGCAGGATTACAGGGATTTTTTATACGGGGGTTAATAACTAAGGCAGGATTACAGGGATTATTTGATACATGGATTAATACTAAGGCAGGATTACAGGGATTATCGATACAGATATTAATACTAGGGCAGGATTACAGGGATTTTTGATACAGGGTTTAATACTAAGACAGGTTTACAGGGATTATATTTAGACGGGATTACAGGGATTGAAACGGTTTAATATAAGGCAGGATTACAGGGATTATTGATACCGGGATTAATACTAGGCGGATTACAGGGATTATCGTACAGGGATTAATACAAAAGGAAGGATTCAGGAAAAATTTGATACAGGGATTAATACTAAGAGGATACGGGATTACGATACAGGGATTAATACTAAGGAAGGATTACAGGGATTTTTGATACAGGGATTAATACTAGGGGGATAAGGGTTTTTCGATACAGGTTTAATACCAGACAGGACTACAGGAATAATGAAAAGGATTAAATACTAGGGGATTACAGGGATTACGATACAGGGGTTAATACTAAGGCAGATACAATTTCGATACAGGGATATACTAAGGCAGTATACAGGGCTTTTGATACGGGATTAATACTAAGGCAGGTTAGGGAATAATTGATACAGGGTTAATACAAATGCAGGTACAGGATTAAACAGAGGCAGCCAGCGATTATTCCCAGTGTAGGGGCCAAAACCCTGAATTCCCGACGCTCGAATGCCATGAAAACAATCTGGGTTCCCGGGCCCTCGAAGAACACATGAGACAAAACACCCCAACACAACACACAGATAAAAAGTCAAGAAATGCGGGAGTGTTGGTGCAGAGTGTTTAACGTATGTGGCGGCGTGGTGTAAGATTGCACGCCCACCACCCAGCCAGGCCGCCCATTGGTCCTCACTGCCGTCCACACGCCTTCCCGCCCCACCCGCCTAACACCAATGGGTGGCGTGTGGGTATAAGGGGTATGGAGGGGGCATGAACCTTGAGTATATTTATTTACAAGTATTTTTTGTTAAAGGGACGGTGTGTGGTGTGTGTTTTTGTGTGTGCGCGTGTGGTGTGTGGGTGGGGGTGTGTGTTGTTTTGCCATAAGAAATAATTAATAGATGAGAATATTAAACTTTATATAACACACCAGTTTAGTTTAGTTTTTGACTACAAGTAAACATAATCACATTCAAAATTAAGATTACAGTAAAATATACAATGGTTACCTTCATTAATAAACCTATAAATAATATATTATAATATGTATAGTATATACATATAACAAACTAGTTGTAGTCCAAAAAGGGTTTAATCTTACTCCGAAACAAACCTAACAACTATAATATCAGGAACAAACCATTACTTTTATTGGGTACGATTACAAGACACATAATATCTCCGAAACACACCCTTTAACAACACACACAACTAATCATACCCCCGCAATATATCATGAAAAATCTTCACATAACATCATTACTAAATTGCAAACAAAATCATCCAAAGTGTTTAAATGTGTAATTATCTTTCAAATATTGAGTCACAGGACAACTCTCCACGACATGCCTCTCTGTCTGGACTGATCCACATACACACACACGCTCCTCCACAGGAAGGCGACCACGCCCCCGCTGTTCCACCGTCCCGTCTCAATAGCCAGTGAATGCCCTGAAACTCTGAACCTCGTGAACGAGACTCTGGGGCAGATCATTTACTGTATGTTTTGGGTTTATAAACATCATGCACTCTCATCGTAGGATTAATGTCCTATATACATTACATCTCGACGTATCTGACGACAAATACCCCTATGTACATTTCCTACAATAAGGGACAGCGTGACTTCATCTCGTGTATAATCTATTTATAATCTTTCAACAGGTGTATTCATTGCAATAGAAATTCTAACAACAAAAGAAAAGGGATCATCCTCCATGCCAGACCTTTCTACCATAACCTATGAAAAAAAATTGTGCTGTTTATGTGTAAAAAGTCTGACAAAGTCGGGGTACCCCAGTTCAGCATAACAGACAAGATTAGATGTGTTCTTTCTTACCCTAACAACGCTTTCATAGCCCATTTGGTACAGTTAATAACAGGTTTCGTGTCGGCACCGAACCACGATTCACATCCATACAAAAATGACGACGTGAGGGCTGCATCAAACACTCAACGTTTAACGATGAAAGGAACACAATTGGGTTTTTTTTTATAAAAAAAACAAATTTCAAAACTTGGCAGACTTTACCTTGGCATGTTCTTTCCTGCCGATGAAACAGAGCATCACATGTAAAGGGGGAACCCAGATATACATAACTGCACAGTGCTCCACCACTATGGTCACCCACACACAGCGGTTTTCCCCGTCCCAGCCTCACCATTTATGACAAAAAATTTAGTCTTGCCAACCTTCACTTTCATACCATACTCATGACAAAAAAAGCGCAATCATCCAGTTTATTCATAATACCATCCGTTTTCGTTGACAATAAAACAGTATCGTCCATTAGCAGTAATATATGTAACCATGTAGAAAGGGTTTTAGGTTTGGCATGCATTCTT
>JACEEZ010021843.1:15000-22500 GCA_016584305.1 Chionoecetes opilio | reverse complement strand
TTTTTATTAACAAAGCCATATAAACAACCGCTCGACCACTTTTATTAAACTACCATTTGAAGTGTCTGGCTAGGACGGTGAAGACTCCTACCCAGCAATGTATAAAAGTGTACTAGCCAATATCTGAGATTCCATAAAAAAAATTAAAAAGTGTCATTTTTGGGTGTATATTTAATCGATTAGATCTCTGATACTAATGTTTCAAATTTGAAGAATGTTGATGAGTTTAATATTTTTTATATATGCAAATCTATGTTTAGTCAGATTTAACTTAAACGTTTCATGTCTGACGTTATAAGCATATTTTTGAAAAGGCTACTGTTGTTCTTCAATAGCTCAAGTTTGTACCTGTTTAGAGCTCTTTCTCGAGCCTTCAAAAGCCTTTTACGCTTACTGCGGGGCATGATGAGTAAAATAAAAAGCTAGAAAGCACGGCAGAAGCCAAATCTAGTTTTTATTGGCTGTCCGTTCGTCTTACTAAAAAGAAAAAATCCGTTGTTGTGGTCGCTATTATGAAGGGGGGCGAAGCGAGGCAGGTGGAGGGAGGTCATGGAGGGCTGCTGTGAGAGGAAGTACAGACAACACAACAACAAACATATTCACGTAATTAATACATAAGAGTGATACAAATTTGTCTGCGATCATTAACTAGGATTAGGAATGCTATGTTTTTCGCTTTCTTATGCGTAGATTTTTTTTTTTTTTTTTTCACATCACGAGGAACTGGCCAAGGGCACAAGAAAAATGGGTAACACAAAGCCCGCTTAGTTGCCAGTCCCTATAAAGAAGACAGTAAGAGAATAAAATAAAAACAGAGGGGTAGGCCAATTTAGTTCGGGAGGTGTCTTGTTACTCTTCTTTTGAAAAGATTTAAGTCATAGGAAAGTGGAAAAATAGAAACAGGAAGAGAGTTCCAGAGTTTACCAGTGAAAGGGATGAAAGAGTAAAGATACTGATTAACTCTTGCATTAGGAAGATGGACAGAATAGGGATGAGAATGAGTAGAAAGTCTTGTGCAGCGAGGCCGCGGGAGGGGGGGAGGCATGCAGTTAGCAAGTTCAGAAGAGCAGTGAGCATGAAAATAACGGTAGAAGAGAGCAAGAGAAGCAACATTGCGGCGGTGATTTAAAGATTGAAGACAGTCTGTCTGAGAAGAGGAGTTGATGAGACGAAAAGCTTTTGACTCTACCCTGTTTAGGAGAGCTGTATGAGTGGATCCTCCCCAAACATGTGAGACATACTCCATACATGGGCGGATAAGACCCCTGTAGAGAGCAAGCATTGGGAGGGAGAAAAAAAAGGACGCAGACGCCACAGCACACCTAACTTCTTAGAAGCTGTTTTAGCAAGAGATGAGCTGTGAGATTTCCAGTTCAGATTTTTAGTAAAGGATAGTCCTAGAATGTTCATTGTAGAAGAAGGAGACAGTTGAGTGTCATTGAAGAAAAGGGGATAGTTATCTGGTAGGTTTTGTCGAGTAGATAGGTGAAGAAATTGGGTTTTTGAGGCATTAAACAAAACAAGGTTTGCTTTGCCCCAATCAGAAATTATAGAAAGATCAGAAGTTAGGCGCTCGGTGGCATCTCTCCGTGAATCACTTAGTTCCTGTTGAGTTGGACGTCTAATAAACGACGTTGAAAAATGCAGGGTAGAATCATCAGCGTAGGAGTGGATAGGGCTTTGAGTTAGACTTAGAAGATCATTAATGAATAATAGAAAGAGAGTGGGTGATAGGACAGAACCCTGGAGAACACCACTATTGATAGATTTAGGAGAAGAACAATGTCCGTCTACAGTAGCTGCAATAGAACGGTTTGAAAGGAAACTTAAAATGAAGGTACTGAGAGAAGGATAGAAACCGAATGAGGGTAGTTTGGAAATTAAAGATTTGTGCCAGACTCTATCAAAATCTTTTTTGAGTGGGTCCATTCCTTTACCTGGTGTGTATGGGAAAGAAAAAGAGTTACATGTTATTTAAAACCCATTCACGCCCAGATTTGTCCTTTGTTGTATGAAAATAGTCTGTTGTTAGCTAATAAAATTAGGAAAAGTCACTTAATATGCCAAATTAGTTAGCGAACAAAAATACTAAACAAGTCATATCTATAAAATATTGCTTATATTCACTAAAAGTCATCTAATGGCACCCAAATTACAATGGAAATTACGTTCCGAGCCTCAAGGGGTTAAGGGTAGATTGAATGTGTCCATTCTTTTACCTATTGTCTTGTGAAGATATAGACAGAGAGAGAGAGAGACATACAAATATACGGGCAGGCAGACAAACAGACAAAGACAGACAGGTAGTCAGGCAGGCAGACACACAAACAGACAAAGACAGACAAACAGACAGATAATTGAGGGGAGAAGGAGAACATTTTCCTTTACCTGGTGTCTTGTGGAGGGTGAGGCAGGCAGTGTAGGTAGGTGAAGGCAGGCTGTCTATGCACAACACAGGGATGGCTGCCACCCTCTGACTCATGGCTCTTAGAAGGCTCCTCCTTGTAGCGATTCAACTCCTTCCTCACCTCCTCCAGACCTATAATAATAATAATAATAATAACACTAATAATGATAATAACTTTATTCTCACCCGAAGGCATACAAGCAAAAAACAACAACATAATATATAGACGAGGGAATGAACTTAAGTACTAAAACAAATAATTGATAATAGCTATATACCTCTTTAGTAATAATAATAATAATACTTTTAATATCACCCGGAGGCATACAGGCAAAAACAACAACAACAACAAGACAAACAGTTAACTTAAGTACTATAGCAAAATATACATAATAAAGGAACATGGCATGAGTACTTTAGAGCACATAGTAGCTATGAAGAGCTCCTCGTCAAAGTCATCCAGTATAGGGGAGCTTCTGTCCATGTCTCCCTCCCGCGGTAACTCACTCTTAGGGGACATTGGGGGATTATTCTTGCTGAGGACTTTCATTAGTTGGTGGTCATTCTTTTCCCTTCCATTTATACTCTGGAAAAACAAAGAAAAAATATTGATTAAAGGACGTTAGAGGCTATTTCTTACGGTTACAGGGAGTTTCGTACGCAAGTTGTTTACACTGATTTTGAATTTTTTCGTACATACCTGGTGTCGTTTCGTAACTCTAGTAATCAAGTTCAACTCTGAGCTGAGTGTACGAAACGACTATGGTTTCATATAGACTACGAAAGAATATTTTGGTGTACAAATCTACTAGTGTACGAAACAACTTGTGTACGAAACTCCCTGTAATCATTTGTTACTGCAGACTTTCATTAGTTGGTAGTCATTGCTTGCCTTTTCAGTTAGACTCTGGAAACACCAAAAAAAAAATGTATTAGAGGCCATTTTCATTAGTTTTTTTTTTTTTTTTTTTTGCTAGACATTTCTTGATCTTCCATTTAGATCCTGGAAATTACCAAGAAACAATATTGATCGGGGGTCTTTTTGGGGATTTTTGTTACTGCAGACTTTCATTAGTTGCTGGACATTCTTTCCTGAGGTTTGACTTACATCCATGCTACATAAGTTTAACTAAGGCAACCCTGTTATCTGCAAGGAAAAACATGACTCCATTTGTGTTTAGGGTAGTACATATCATAGCTGGCATGCTGTGTGATCTGTAGTCTACAGTGCTTAGATTAGAGGCAAGTCTACCATACAGCATACGTGTTGTCAACGTGAAGAACAGAGGTGCCTCCACAGCCGTAAATGGGTGACACGGGTTGACACTGCCAGGTACTGTAGTGACACGGATCACCACTGCCAGGTAACACGGGGCACAGGTATCACAGATCACCAAAAGGATACTATATTCGTCCTTGGGTCACCACTGCCAGGTAACACGGGTGGACACTGCCAAGTAACACAGATTGCCACGGTAACTGAGTCAACCCATGGATAGCAAGAAACCCCAACGTAAAAATGTGAAAAAGTAATAAGTAGTAAGTGAGACATACGCAATTATTATTTTTTTTCTCTCTCTCCTTTGAGATGGCTGCCTGTGATGACTTTCCATTTTTTACAGTCAGCAATGATGAACTCAGCAGACTCAATAACAGTGACACAGTCATGATAAATTACCTTTCAACAGCCTTCCTTGATAAAATGGTTCTAAATTCACTAAACTTAGAACAGGATGACCGTGTGGATGCTAGTAGTGACCCACTAGCATTGCATAGCCTAACATATCCACTTTCCCAGTATATCTATCCTGATGGATTGAAAACACAACACAGTGATGACGCATTTTAAATTTTTAAGCATGAATTTATTAGAAGTCTCCCAAGTAACCTGCAGATGTTTATTGACCAATGCTTGAATAATTGTAGTGTAAAGTTTGATGTTATGGAATTCTCTGAAACAAGACTGGATAATGATTTAGTTTCTTTGTATGATATGCCAGGATATAACTTGTATGCAATGAATAGGGACAGAAATGGTGGAGGGGTGTGCATGTATGTAGCTAATATCTTTAATTCATGTGTGTTACCTGACTGCTGTATGATAGAGAAACATTTTGAATGCGTCTGTGTAGAAATAAGTTGCAGTGAAAAGGAGACTAATTTTATAGCTTCTGTATACAGACCACCTAAGGGAAATATCTCTGAATTTCTCAATGCTATTGATCTTTTGTTTGATTTCATTGAAGTTAAGAAATTTACTTATGTTTATTTTTTGGGGGACTGGAATCTGGATCTACTTAAATTAAGTGATCCTGGTGTAATGGATTTCATGAATGTAATGTACTCCCATGGATGTTATCCCCTAACAACGAAACCTACTAGAGTAACTGACAATAGTGCTACATTAATAGATCATATATGGGCCTCCTATCCGGAGAAAAATGTAAAAAACTGTATTCTATACACGGACTTAACGGATCATTTTCCAGTTTACTCAAAATTTTGTTCGAAAATTTAATTATGAAATCCACAGCTATATACAAAAGAGGTGCCTGTCTGAGATAAACATCAACAGATTTTTAAGGGTGACAGCAAATACAAATTGGATACAGATCTTAGATATTAATGATCCAAATGAGGCATTTGATAAATTCTATAGTCTATACAATGAAAACTTCCAAATATGCTTTCCACTAAGAGAGGTTAAGATTAATAATAAACATATTAAAAGTCCTCATATTACTTCGGGTTTACGAAACAGTATCCGAGAAAAGCACAGACTGGAAAGATTGGCTGCCAAATGGCCTTTAACATATGGACTTCGATATAGAAAATACAGGAACAAGCTCGTAAACCCTTCTGCGTGTTGCCAAAAATAATTATCATAAAGATCAGTTAAAACTTAGACAAGGAAATGTTAAATCAACATGGACCGTTATAAACAACTTGATGGGCAGGAAAAATGGCAGACACAGTAATGAAATAAAACTGAAAAATGACATTGATCTTGCGCAAATATCTTCAATAATCACTTTTTGAATATACCAGAAAATCTAAATCATCCCAATGACATTCAATTAAATTCTCACAAGCAATATTTTAATAATCCTGCAGAAATGTCATTGTATTTTTATCCAGTTACCAAAGAGGAAGTTCAACAGCACCTTAAGTCTCTGAAAAACACAGCAGCAGGCTATGATGACATCCCCCCAAGTCTCCTCCGACACACAGCTCAGTACATTTATGCCCACTTACTCATGTCATTAACCAGTGTTTTAAGGAAGGGATGTTTCCCAGATAAACTAAAAAGAGCAAAAGTAATTCCCCCTCCATAAATCAGGCGATAAAGGAGATGAAAACAATTATCGACCAATATCTATTTTACCATCCCAATAAGTAAATTGTTTGAAAAATCTATTGTAAAAAGATTTAGTGGATTTTTGGAAAATTTAAATTGTTATCTGAATATCAGTTTGGCTTTCGCAAAAACAAATCAACGGAAAAAGCAATAGCAAAGTTCACAAGTGAAGTGTATAACTGTCTGGAAAGGAAATTTCATGTTGTAGGAATATTTCTAGACTTGTCTAAAGCTTTCGACTCACTTAATCATAAAATATTATTAGATAACTTGAAAATTTGGGAATAAGAGGTGTACCACTTAAACTATTCACTAGCTACTTGACAGACAGGAAACAAGCAGTGTTTTGTAACAACAATATATCCACGCTGAAAAGTACCAATAGGGGAGTGCCTCAGGGATCAATTTTGGGGCCTTTACTATTCTTGGTATATATTAATGATATTTGTAATGCCAGTTATAACTCAGCTATGTTATCTTTGCAGACGACACAAATCTTCTCTTAAAAGATAGGGCATTAGATCAGTTTTCATGTTAAAGTTAATAGTGAACTAGAGAATATATCGAAATGGGTTTTAGCTAATAAACTATCTGTAAACATAAGAAAAACTAATTATATACTCTTTCAAAATCGTTCTGTTGCTAATATTTTAGGCTCAGTTTACCTTGGAGAAAATGAAATTCAGAGAGTCACTTACATTAGATTTCTGGGTGTTATTATTGACGAAAATTTAAATTGGAAAAAACATATACAATCTGTAAATTTGAACTTATCAAAAATGTGTGGAATTTTATACAGAATTAGGCACAACTTAACGACTGAAGCTTTGCGAAGCATATACTATTCTTTATGTTATCCATATATAATTCACTGTTTGTCTGTCTGGGGATGTACTTGGCCTTCCACTGTAAAAGATGTTTTCATTGCACAAAAGAAAATAATAAGAACAATTACCTTTAAAGGCAAGTATGATCATACAGATTTATTATTTAATGATTTAGGGTTACTGAAATTTGAGTTTTAAAAAAAATATTTCTTGTACTTACAATTTACAATGGGATAAATGATAGTAGTGATAGTAATAAATTATTTAAAAGTTCTTCACCACAGTCAAGGTACGCGAGGAAACCATATTGACCTGATATGTCCACAACCACGAACAACATTATATAAACATTCACTGCACTGTGTTGGTCCTAATTGTTGGAACAATTTACCAAACAATTTGAAAAGTATTAACAATTTTAATACATTTAAAAATAGACTTAAGATTTACTTTTTCCATCAACAGAATCAAAACATTAGGGATTAATATGAATATTCTTCACATCATTAGTATTTTCAGTAGCAAAATTAGTGTTTAATTGTATCAATCAACTTGGGTACTTGTTATGGTAGTTAACATTTTTTTTATTTGTAAATATATTTTATTATTGCCGCCCTTCATATATTTATAATATTTTGTACACTGTTCCTGTCCGCCAGGGAGCTGTTGCTCGGCGGACTAATGCCTAAGATCACATTTGTATATAATTATATAATATATGTACTCCTAAAGATATGGCAATAAACTAAACTAAACTAAACGGTAACACGGGTCACAGGTAACACGGGTGGACACTATGCGGTAACACGTCCCACGGATAACACGGGGTAACAGCTATACCAGCTACTGTCACACGGGTCGCTAGGGCAACACGGGGTAACTCTGTCAGTTACTGTAACACGGGTGGA
>JACEEZ010021843.1:0-5000 GCA_016584305.1 Chionoecetes opilio | reverse complement strand
CACCAACTAATGAAAGCTGCAGTAAAAATGATTACAGGGAGTTTGTACACAAGTTGTTTTTTACATAGTAGTTTGTACACCAAAAAAATTCTTTTCGGTCTATATGAAACCATAGTGTTTTGTACCTAGCTCAGGTTTAACTTTATTACTAGAGTTACGAAAAGAACCGTTTTTCGAAAAAATTCAAAACGTGTAAAAACTTGCGTACGAAAATCTCTGTAACCGTAAAAAATAGCCCCCAAACTCCCCCAAAAATATTTTTTTTTTTTTTTCCAGGGGGATAAAGGAAGGGAAAAAAAAATGACCACCAAATAATGAAAGCCTCACAAGAATAATCCCCCCAAAGTCCCCAAGAGTGAGTTACCCGGGGGAGGGAGACATGGACAGAAGTCCCTATACGGATGACTTTTACGAGGAGCTCTTCATAGGTACTAGTGTCTAATTATCATGCATTGGCCTTTTATTAGATATTTTTTGCTCTGTACTAAGTTAAAATTTTTTGTCTTTTTCTTTTTTTTTTTTTTTGCCCGTATGCCTCCGGTGATTTAAAATTATTTTTTATTTTATTTTAAAGAGGTATTACATGGTGACACCAAAATGGTTTTGAGTTTATTTTTTTGGGGTTGGAAAGCATTTTTTTCTGCGATTTAAAAAAAAGGCATTGCTTTTTCTCTAAACACGTTGTTTTTTAAATTCGGCATTTTTTAATTTTTAAGAAGTATTATAATTATATACTATAATAAAATATAATTAATCGAAACAAACCCCCCCCCACGTTTAAAAATTAAAAATTTCTTAATAAATGCTGGTGGTTGCCGGGCTTTTTTGGACCTAAATAACAATCTGGCAAAAAATATATTTTAAATTATTTTCCCAAATATATCCGAAAATGTGCCACATTTTGGTTACCCGAAAATATCCAAATCACAGTACATTTTGACTATATATATATATATATTTTTTTTATAATTTTTATATATATATATATATATATTTTATTAAAATTATATTATCTGATTTTTGGAACAAAACTTCGAGATTTTTTTTGGAGAAAGATGCGCTATTTCGAAGAACAGTCAATCTGACTTTTCTCAGAAAAAACAGTCATGTCTCAAATTGGGTATTAAATATACATATGATCAAAACTATCCTAACACACAAAAAACTCAACCTGCCCATAGTACATCGAAGTGTTTCTGTATTTTGCTTTTTCTTTTGTGGGGCAGCTCTTCCTTGTAGGTCCAGCAATAGTCCCCTTTCATTTGGGCTGAATGCCTTGGATGGGTTTTTCCATGATGGCAAGTCCTGGTGGAAACTTTCCCCCTGTCATCACTGACCGCCCCAACTTTCGTGGGAAAGAAATCAAGATTAAAGAAAAAGGGTTTTTGAGTGATATCCGACCCCAACCGCATGGTAACTTTTCAACAGTAATTACAAGTTCCTCTAATTCGATGCTCGAACATTACCTAGGTATTTCCTTAAACAGCCAAAACTCTTCCAAGCACTTTTTCCAGGGCATTAGGCTCTTTACAAAGTCGTCCTTTGGGTTTTGACAAATTTGAGGGCAATTGAAAACCCTGCCTTCACTTTGGCTTAAATACAGTGCGTTCAAACTTTGCTAACAAATATGAAAACCAGCCCCATGTTGATCCATGGTTTTTCAAAAAATTTTTCATTAACCCAAGTTTCAGATGCAAGGGGGAATACACCTTTTCACTGTCAACAAGAGTTTGTACATGCAGTTAAACCTCCCAGGTGAGTTTTTCGGTCGTGTGGCCATTCCTTTTGTTTGTAAGTTTGCGTCCGCTCTAGAGTCCCACAAAAAAAAGAAAACACATGTGCTTAGGTAACCTAACTGGAGTCCTAGAAGCAAGGAGTTTCCCTTCAGTCCCCACACAGTTCCACTAGTTTTTCTTTTTAAACAGCAAATAACAAAGTTTTCCCTATTTCTAAGTTTCACTCATTTCTGGCCATGCGCAATTGGAACACTCGGAAGTTTATTTCCTTTATGCAGAGAACGGCCTTTAGCGTTTTTTTTTTCCTGAATCTATGAACCCCGCCATCCCCTTTTATCATAAGTGTGAGACTCACAAAGTTGTTCCATGAGTGTGTCAACATAAAAGCAAAAAACAGAGCTTGTGTTCCATCTTGAAGAAGTTGAAAGTTCTTTTTGGCTACGAGAAACGTGGTGATGACAAAATCCTTCTTTTAGCAAATTCCCTTTCCCTTAGGGCAGATTCAAGGGCTTCACTTTTTCCTTGGGGAGTGAGGTACCCAGCAAGGTCATTAAACATTTCCCCGACTGAGAATTTGGGGTCTCTGTTGTCTGCCCTTTTTTTGAAAGTCTGATCCATGGGAATCCTCCCCTTTCGAATCTGTTTTTTATAGCACTTGCAATTGGAACATTTGGAGCTGGGAGATCGGCCATTGGCACAGGCCCCGATGGCGAAAGGTACGTCAGGATACCGATTTTACTCGCTTTTTACTGAATTCCTTTGATGTTTGTGAGGCAGAAGTAGCAGTCAGTACTTTTGATCCTTTTTTTCACGCCAAAACCCTGGGATGCCGAATGCCATGCCGATGGCCGTTTGCCCCCGATCCATTCATTGGTGGTTCAACAGGGGGTTTATTCTACGTGAGGGGCCCCTATATGCCCTATTCATAAATGCGATACACCTATCGGCACTTGAAGTAAGCGATAAGTGCTTTAAAATTTTTGTAAGAGGTTTCTTTTGACTGTCAGGGGTAAAAAAAACCACATATGTAACAAAAACTGTCCGTCATTCCACGTTACGGCGCCCATCCAGCCCGGTACAAGGTACTATATACGGTAAACCCCAAATAAAATTAGGACCCACTAAATCAAACAATCATATCTGCCCAAAAAAAAAAAGAAAAGTTTAAACAAAGTCAATAGCTGTCGATCAGTAGGTAAAATTACAAAAAACAGCCCTGCTAACCCCCTCGCCAATACGCACGTGCACACCCTCCCTGCTCACTGCACAAGCCACACTACTCAAAAAATGAATGCCCTAAATAGGTTTAGAAAAAAAAAGGTTAAAATTTAAAATGAAAACATTGTGAAACCTATTTCTGTGGGGTTTTACCCCTATTTTTTTTATTTTCGTCATGTTCTCAAAAATGGAGTGATTAATTGGGTTAATTGAACATCAGATTCGAGTTCAGCAGGGTTCGTTCCCTTAATCACTTCTTTAGTGCAGACCATATCTTCGATTTTTTTTTTGTCGACCCAGTGTTATCAATTATTTGCTAGTACTTAATTTCATTTCCTCGTCTATATTATGTTGTTTGTTTTTTGCTTGTATGCCTTGGGTGAGAATAAAGTTATATTATTATTATTTTTATTATTAATGCCCTGGAGGAGGTGGGAAGAGCTGGATCGCTACAAGGAGGAGTCTTCTAGAGCCATGAGTCAGAGGTTGGCACCCATCCCTCTGTTTGAATAGATAGCTTTGCCTTCCACCTACCTACACTGCCTGCCTCACTCCACAAGACACCAGGAAAAGGGAAAATGCTCTCCTTCTCCCTCAATTATCTGTCTGTTTGTCTGTCTTTGTCTGTTTGTGTGTCTCCCCTGCCTGATTTACCTGTCTGTTTTTTGTCTGTTTGTCTGCCTGCCCGTATATTTTGTATGTCTCTTCTCTCTCTCTGTCTATATCTTCACAAGACAATAGGTAAAAGAATGGACAACTCAATCTCCCCTTAACCCCTTGAGGCCCGGAACGTAATTTCCATTGTAATTTGGGTGCCATTAGACGATTTTTTTTGAATATAAGCAATATTTTATAGTTTATGACCTGTTTGGTATACTGTCCACTAACTAACTATTTTGGCATATTAAGTGACTTTTCTTAATTTTATAGCTACAACAGGACTATTTTCATACAACAAAGGAAAGATCTGGCGTGAATGGGTTTGAAATAACATGTAACCTCTTCTTCTTTCCCATACACCCCAAAGGTAAAGGAATGGACACTCTCAATCTACTCTAAGAAAGCAAAAAACAGAGCATCTTTTTTTTCGGGTGAAGGCACGCGGAGTTTTAAAGGGAACGCAGAGTTTCTTCCTGTAATCTAATACTCATAAATGTGTTTTTAGCCCAAATTCGCTTCAAAATTATTCAATCGACATGGGACCAAGCCGCTTACCACCTACGCTTTAATTTATCACTATTATATTCTTATACCCTTATTCCCTCTTTGCACAGCCATCATAGGGTATAAGTAAGGCTAAATAAGAAAATAAGAACATAAGAAAATAAGGAAGCTACAAGAGGCCTTTGGGGACCTACCGGAGGTAGTTCCCGTTACTTAACAACTACCTACATCCACCTTTTATCCCCATCCATGAAATCATCTAACCTCCATTAAAGCTCCCTAATGACTCCGACTAACTACCTGACGACTTAGTCCATTCCCCTCATTTACCACCCTATTTGTGAACCAGTTTTTCTTTTTTCTTTTTTAAAAAGGGAAAAACTGTTTCACAAATAATAAGCCATAAAAAAGACAGGTGACATGGCACACAATCCCAGCTGATCACAATATAGTAAGCCTAGGCCACTTAATAATCAGCTGGTGCTTGATGGACGTAAATAACAGTCCATTCAATATTATCAGTTCAATTTAATGGGGGTATTGTTATACCAACTGTCACCTCAGCCTCACCCGGGCCCGCCTCCATTCCTGCCAGGTTAGGAGTATAGTCAAATACCTTTCATTATGAGGGTTTCAATGGCCTGCAAAAATTTTACCTCAGGTACTAATTCTTAATTGCTGAATAGTAATGAATAAAAAAATCTTATAAACACTGTTCAGGTTAGTTCTGTGGCAGCACGGGCAAACCGTTTAAGAATCCATAAAGCATCACCACCACCCCCCCCTCCACTACCCCCCTACCCCCCACCCTACCCCCCCACCCCTACCCCCACCCCCCCAAAACCCCCCCTCCACTCACACCCCCACCCACCCAAAACCACC
>JACEEZ010021841.1:151285-159065 GCA_016584305.1 Chionoecetes opilio | reverse complement strand
GCACATACACATATAGGGGGGGGTTGCGCAGGTCGACTCGTCAGAATAACAAGGGTGGTGATAGTCTGTTACTCATGAGTATTTTCGAAATATCCCAACATTGTGCCGCGTTTGGCTGCAAGAATCGACGGAGCTTACATACGAGACAACAAGTGATAACTATTGACAAGAAAGAATAAAGTTGAATTAGTGATGGTTTGCAGTGAAACAATGTTCATAAGGAAGCAAAGTAAAACAGGAAGACTGAAAATTCATCTCTCAAAATCACAAGATATATATTTTTTGGGGAATATATCAAACTTTACGTCCTATTGTTCCGTTTTTTGTTTTTTTTCATTTCTGAACTCTACTTCACGTGTGCCTCACCTCACCTCACCTCACCTCACCATATATTCACAATGAATCGTTTGGAATTATAAAACATAGGGATGTAAATGTGAATAATTAAAAAATAGTATGCCCACAGTAAGCACACGTATGTAGAATGTATTGTATGTATAATATATGGGAAAGAAAAGAAAGGACAAGAAATTATATTGATAATATTCACAATGAATGCGGCTACCATTTGCCTGATTCCTGTCACTTAGCCATGTGTCACGCCCATCGCCTTATATGCCCGTTGCGGTTACAAGACTCGTCTACAATATAATCTTGATTATTTGGGTAATTATGAGAAATAACTAGACCCTCTCTGAAATAGAAAAGGAGAAAAGTTGTTGGGGTTTATGAAATCGTTTGGAATTATAAAACATAGCGATGTAAAGGTATAGAAATAAAAAATAATATGCCCACAGTAAGCATGCGTAGAATGTATTGTATGTATATATAGGGGAGAGAGAAGAAAGGCTGCTTTCTAGACTTAACGGCGGTACGATGTGACGATACCCGATGCAAGGAATGGACTTTTTCCTCTTACGGTTGACCTTGATTTGTGTCAACATTATTGCCATTAGAGTTTTCAAGAAATATCTTTTGCGCTATAAATCGAAATCAAGTACTTTGGGGAGGCGGAAGGAGTGGTTAGCGTCTCCGAGTGTCGTTCTCGGTGACCCGAGTTCCATCCCCGACGAAAACCAAAATCTTTCTACACCGTCGAGTGGCTTAAGAACACCCACATCCTGCCCACCAACTCTACCTTGAATTGCGAGTGCATCGGAGAACACAGGGGGGCGGCATGAGCCTCTAATCGCAGGCGTCACTATAAAAATCCTGCCTGCGCCGCCACGGGCGAGTGCTAACCATCACAGCCCTCTAGTGAACTTCCAGGGCCTACCATCCGAGCCTTAGAAGTCACTGCCTATGCAGGCGCTATAGGCACAAAAAACACACACACAAAAGTTGGATATTGCGAGTCTAGTACGTGATCAACGCCAAAGGTGAATAACATACGCACATCTGTCATCGTGAGGTGAGGTGAGGTGAGGCACACGTGAAGTAGAGTTCAGAAATGAAAAAAACAAAAAAACAGGGAACAATAGGACGTAAAGTTTGATATATTCCCCAAAAAATATATATCTTGTGATTTTGAGAGATGAATTTTCTTTCAGTCTTCCTGTTTTACTTTGCTTCCTTTTACAACATATAGGAAGAAAGAAGTGTTCTGTACCTTGCGCCTCATTACCAAAGAAAACTATGTAACACTCTATATTGGATTGCAGTTGGGGACACATGAAGCTGTTAGCGGAGGCCTGCCCGTCACACCGCTGGCTGACTGGCTGCATAGTAATACTACACTGCACAGTGAAATAAAGCAGACCGGTACCATCACACGCTCGTTCCCTGATTGAAAATGTAAAAAGAGAAGAAAAAAACTTTCAAACATGCAAAGGATTCGTGTTTGTATATCATCTAGCTTTTTTCATTTTCAAAGCACAGCTGCCAGGATCATAAATCACATGCACGATAGGCTAGTATGCATCACGGAAATATAACATGTCTGTGTATTGGAGAAGGGGGGTGGTGGGGGAGATAGATGAGAAGGGGAGATGGTGGGGGTTGGGGTTATTTATATATAAAGAAAAATTGCCCAGAATCCCCGTCAGAGTCGCGGTGACTTGTCTTTGCACTGTTTTCCTGCCAGCCTGCAGGGAGACCCACAATACTTTTGGTAAGATACTAACACAGCCATCATCGACACTGTCCACACCACAACCAACAACACCATCCACACTCTGCCAAGGACCAGATCCACAAATGTACTTGCGGCTGTTTCTCGTTTATTGAGCCATAACTTATGACCACTTTTGTACATGCAGCCCCATAACAGGCTACCATGACCTTTCGCTTCTCTGTGATTGTCCTTAAAGTCCTTCTCTCTGCCCTGCTTCTATATTGATGTATTCTTACCTCCACCATGGATGTTATGTGATTGTTCAGGTCTGTGTGAGTGTGTTTGTGTGTCTGTGAGTGTGTGTCTGTGTCTGTGTCTGTGTCTGTGTCTGTGTGTGTGTGTGTGTGTGTGTGTGTGTGTGTGTGTGTGGTATTCATCTAGTTGTATTTTACAGGGCCAGAGCAACGCTCATATGGCCCCGTCTCCATATCAACATTTTTATCATTCATCCTTAGTGGTTAGTGTAGGCCGAAGCCACCACCCCGGGAGGGGGGTCACAAACCCCCGGCTGACACCCGGTACCCATTCACTGCTGGGTGGACAGGGGCTGGGGTTTTAAGGAAACAGCCCATATGTTTCCGCTCCGCCCGGGGATCGAACCCGGGACTTCTCGGTTGAGAACGAGGTGTGTGTGTGTGTGGTGTCTGTGTCTGTGTCTGTGTGTGTGTGTGTGTGTGTCTGTGTGTGTGTGTGTGCGTGTGTGTCTGTGTGCGTGGGTGTATGTGCCTGTGTGTGTAGGTGTATGTGTCTGTGTGGGTGTATGTGTCTGTCTGTCTGTATGTGTCTGTGTGTTTGTCTGTGTCTGTGTGTGGGGGGGGGGTTGTGTGTGTGTGTGTGTGTGTGTGTGTGTGTGTGTGTGTGTGTGTGTGTGTGTGTGTGTGTGTGTGTGTGTGTGTGTGTGTGGCCAGAATTTAGCACTCTGATGGGCGGATTTGCATGAAAACTTCACCGTAGGTAGATCTTGCCTAACATAGTAATTATTCGCCTTTGAAGCTGAAATAGTATCAATAATACAAGTACTATTGTTACTGTTTTCTTTGTTTATTATTTCTTTTGGATCGCTTTCATTCTTTCTTTCTTTGCTTGTTTTACGTGATTTCTTTCATTCCAACGTTTCTACATCCAAGTTTCGTCTTCCTTCTTTTTGTCATTTCTTTTTCCTTCTTTTCTTCAAACTTTGCTTCAAATTTGCTAACAAGACTTTTTAATTTTGCTTTCTTTTCATGTCCACGCAGAGGCCGACCCCTAAACCTGTGCCAGGATGAAGAGAGGCGTGGCGACCGTGGCGCTGTTGGGACTGATCCTCCTGTGTCTCATCCCATGGACACTCTCCGCTAAGGGTCAAACTCCTCACAAGAAAACAATTGATCGAATAAAAGGGAAAGTGTCTCGCGCCACCAAAGCAGATGTAAAAAGCAACACTGAGGGGAAGAAACAAATTATTCGTCGCATTAGGAAGATGAAAGGTAATGTATTCAGTGTTTTACGAAGCCTGAGAGCCAAACTATATCAGTAGTTGTGCGTGTGTATTCATCTAGTTGTATTCATCTAGTTGTATTTTACAGGACCAGAGCAACGCTCGTATGGCCCCGTCTCCATATCAACATTTTTTATCATTCATCCTTAGTGGTTAGTGTTGGGGGAAGCCACCACCCCGGAGAGCAGGTCACAAACCCCGGCTAACACCCGGTACCCATTCACTGCTGGGTGGACAGGGGCTCGGGTTTTGAGGAAACAGCCCATCTGTTTCCGCTCCGCCCGGGGATCGAACCCGGGACTTCTCGGTTGTGAGCCGAGCGTGCTTCCCCTACACTACGGAGTACCCCTTGTGTACACGTGCGTGTGAGAGAGAGAGAGAGAGAGAGAGAGAGAGAGAGAGAGAGAGAGAGAGAGAGAGAGAGAGAGAGAGAGAGAGAGAGAGAGAGAGAGAGAGAGAGAGAGAGAGAGAGCGAGCGAGAGAGCGAGCGAGAGAGCGAGAGCGAGCGAGAGCGAGAGAGAGAGAGAGAGAGAGAGAGAGAGAGAGAGAAATGCCCAGCCTAAACGGATAAATAATTTTGCATCAAACTTGGCTGAAAAAAGGCCATAAGTCGTATATTATAATCAACTTTGTCTCATGTCGATGTTTTCATTTTGAAGGGATATTTTGAGCCAAAAAAAAAATAAGATAAATAAAAACTGTCCCATAGGCGTAACGTGAAAGTTGTCGTCGACAGTCGCTAGTCCAAACCACCATGTACCGCCTTTGTACCGGGACAAGGATACGTTCTCGTTGTCTTACTACCCACCACACGTATGAGTAACACAATAACATCAATTTCTACTAATTTACTCAAAATAAATACATACACCTGCCACCAAACAATAAAAAATGAATGGTTTCTCTCTTTACATATCTTAAGTCCTTGTCTTACTCTTGCATTTACTCCATAACAAAACAAATATAAAAACAAAGTATTGATTTTGCAGGAGGAAAGCGGAAGCCAAAAACTGGAGAGAATCCGGATGAGAAGTCCAAACGAAAGAGAGGTAAGTCTTTGAATAAGAGTAATTTAAGGATTTTGAGTGTTCTAATATATGCCAATGCCATAGATGAAAGTCGTAAGCCAGAGTCAAAAACCATGACCACAAGCGTCCAAGAGGGTACAAAAGGTTATACCCACTTTTTAATTAAACACACACCTTCCACCAATTTTTTTGTTTTGTTTACATCTTGGCCTATAGCGCCTGTAGGCAGTGACTTATAAGGCTCAGATGCTAGGCCCTGGAGGTTCACTTGAGGGTTGTGGTGGTTGGCCCTCGTCCGTGGTGGCGCAGGCAGGATTTTTAGAGTGACGCCTGTGATTAGAGGCTCATGTCGCCCACCTGTGTCCTCCAATGCACTCGCAATCGAAGGTAGAGTTAATAGTGTTTTTAGGCCACTCGACGGTGCAGAAAAATTTTGGTTTTAGTCGGGGATCGAACTCAGGTCACCGAGAACGCCACTCGGAGACGCTAACCACTCTGCTACCGCCTCCCCAATGAACCATCCTAATTACGTACGTTTTAGGTATTAACATGAGCCCTTTCGGCACCTGACTTGAAGTAGGAAAACCATGCGAACTATTGACACACGGCAGATATTTGTTTCCTATTTTCTTTACTTTATACGGTAAAGGCTTTATAGGGTATATTTTCTTTACTTTATTTTATTTTACATTATAGGGGACTGGCTAGGAGCAGATGCAAATAACAAAAAGGCCGCTTGTTACCAGTTTCAGTATTAAAAGAAAGAGATCCAAATGGGATACTATTAATCAGTCGCATCTATTTTGCAAAGTACGTGTAAAGCGCGGGTGTTTTACATGAACAAAGAGACTAAAACAACGGTCGAAACTCGTCCACACGACATACGTACTGTCAATACAGAAGTATACAAATTGAATAGATGGGAAATGCTATTCTGCTCATATACATCGTCATTATTTTCTTCCTATCTTCTCCTTATCAAAACAAATAAAAAACAATAAAAAATTAACACTTTTTCTCTATTCTTATATATCTTAAGTCCTTATCTTACTCTTGTATTTAATTTACTTCATAACAAAACAAATATAATACACAAAGTATTGATTTTGCAGGAGGAAAGCGGAAGCCAAGAACTGGAGAGAATCCGGATGAGAAATCCAAACGAAAGAGAGGCAAGTCTTTGAATAAGAGTAATTTAAGGATTTTGAGTGTTCTAATATGCCAATGCCATAGATGAAAGTCGTAAGCCAGAGTCAAAAGCCATGACCACAGGCGTCCAAGAGGGTACAAAAGGTTATACCCACTTTTTAATTAAACACACACCTTCCACCAATTTTTTTGTTTTGTTTACATCTTGGCCTATAGCGCCTGTAGGCAGTGACTTATAAGGCTCAGATGCTAGGCCCTGGAGGTTCACTTGAGGGTTGTGGTGGTTGGCCCTCGTCCGTGGTGGCGCAGGCAGGATTTTTAGAGTGACGCCTGTGATTAGAGGCTCATGTCGCCCACCTGTGTCCTCCAATGCACTCGCAATCGAAGGTAGAGTTAATAGTGTTTTTAGGCCACTCGACGGTGCAGAAAAATTTTGGATTTAGTCGGGGATCGAACTCAGGTCACCGAGAACGCCACTCGGAGACGCTAACCACTCTGCTACCGCCTCCCCAATCCATCCAGGGGGGTCGGGCAGCAAATGACCTCTTTGCCTCTACTTCTGGCGGACGCCCATGGCTATGAGTTTCATAGTTCACGTATCAATACACGCAAACATAATGAGGTTGACGCGAACTGTAGTGCAGTCGAGCTAATTTCCTATATGATGTAACTTGCGAATCACTGCTAGGGCTCAACGGTCTTACCTATTCACGTATCACGCCGCCCTGATACATATCTCCACCTTATACTGGTTGATGTTATCACGGTATGAAGAACCGTTTGAAGTGTTGTAATATTTCTCCTGTTTATTTTGTTGCCATTGTTTTTTGTTCAGGCTGCAAGACGCCAAAAAGGTGTAAGAAGAAGGACGGCAAGTGTAAGTCGATATGCAGTGACAAGGAGAGGCAGACATATGACAAGTGCACAGGAAAGGAGAAGGGAAGGCCATGCGTCTGCTGTGTTGAAGATAGTGGTAAGTTTATATTAACATTTCTTACGCTGATAGAGGAAGAACTAGTCACAATAATTATTAAACGTGGAATCTTCTGGCGTGGAATTCACGAAGCGTGTGTCATTGTTATGGGAGATAAGTATCATAGCTCTTAAATATCATAAATCAATGTCATACGCCATGTCATAAGTTCGGAATCTAGCATAACATATATCCTAATCATCTGCTAAATATAGCGCTACTGTTTTTCAAATAATGAGTTAATCAGTTTAATTATATATTCATCTGTTGACCATGTTTTATGAATTTAGTTTTTTTCCCCGATGTCATTTAAATGTTTAGGACAGTGTCACAAAGAGTAAGGTTAAGAGTTAATGTAAGGTAAAGATTGATATGGTAAGACATTGGGGTGTGTGGTAGTATGTTGATGTGGCTGCAGGGAAAGCGTCCTTGAAGGCCGGGAGTGGGAAACCAGGGCGGAGCGGGAGGGTTAATCAACGAGGTAGGTAGCACGAGAGCGGGGTACGCGTGGTAGTCTGTTGATAACGCCCTGGTTGTGAAGACCTTCTTGATTTACCTTGTGTGTGGATGTCGGGTAGGGATATACACAGATAAAGTGTATGTATATAATTACAAGTATATATTTACAACTTGTAAGGACAATCCTAGAGAGACGCAAATCTTGTCTAAGCGATTGGTCAAGGCTAGTGGGGGAGTGAGGAGTTCGGGTCGATTCGGCCGTATTTTTTTCGGCCGTGAACCATTTCGGCCGTGAGACGTTTAGGCCGTGAGGCGTTTAGGCCGTCAGGCGTTTAGGCCGTGAGGCGTTTAGGCCGTAAGACGTTTAGGCCGTAAGATGTTTAGGCCCCACGGACCTTTAGGCCGAAGGGACCCGTGCAGGGATGTGAACTATTGTCCCACATATAAGCCCACACCACATTGCCGCTATTATAAGTCCACACCACATTGTCGCAGCGAGCCACCAGATTAATCGTATTTTCAGATAAATACGACCGATAAGTACAACCTGCCACACACAAGGCACGGTGGAGCTCTTTGTC
>JACEEZ010021841.1:123785-148785 GCA_016584305.1 Chionoecetes opilio | reverse complement strand
TATAATTATATATATATATATATATATATATATATATATATATATATAATATATAAAGCTAATCACTATTGAGGAAAAATAATTCAGCAGAGATGAAAGCTAAATATATTCCAGTAATTATGATAACATTTTTTTTCTTTAAAACCAAGCAAATTCTATTCGATTCACGGTACCTCAAAACTTTCTTAATACAACTTTAACGACTTTTTATCCAATAGTTTATAAATGGTTTCAGTTTGAAGCTCCATTTGCTCATACATTCTTATGTGTCAATGTTTTAAGCACCTCCAAAGCCGCCGAAGAGATGCTCACAGGGAAGAGACTGTCCAGGGTATTGCCGGCGATCTTGTCTGGGAGATGAGCACGAGGCCCCATACGGGAGCTGCGACACCCATGGCTGTATCTGCTGTGAGTCTGTCAAGAAAGGTGAGTCTTCTTGATGGCGCTAGTTGTATGTCCAAATAGCGAAGGGTGTCAAAGAAACAAGTAGGTTTCCTTTAACACTTAAGTTTATTAAGGTACGTAACAGGACAACGAGCCACACACATCCTACCCTCACTAGGTCTGCCCAACCACTGGTTTGCAGAGTTGACAGGTGCTCTCCATCGTTTTTCCCTAGACCCAATCTCGAAACATCACTTTTTGTCGTTAAATTTCCCCAGCCACTTTTGAATGTATTTGCTAACGATTTTACTGGTAGCTGCACGCTTAAAGCCTACCATCACCCCACCTCCAAGAAAGCCTAACAACATACATACACATACACACACATAAAAGAGAGAGAGAGAGAGAGAGAGAGAGAGAGAGAGAGAGAGAGAGAGAGAGAGAGAGAGAGAGAGAGAGAGAGAGAGAGTGAGAGAGTGAGAGAGAAAGGCGATAAATTCTCTCACCCACAACACACCCCCAACCCCTTGCTCAAGGGATCTATGGGTAAGGCTGAGACCTCTGACAGCAGCAGGGTTCAGCTGACTGATTACAGGGTTCAAAATAAAGCCTTGCCGGGTGACAGGGGAATCGTTACTACTGAACCATGGGAGCGGTTTGTGTGTGTGTGTGTGTGTGTGTGTGTGTGTGTGTGTGTGTGTGTGTGTGTGTGTGTGTGTGTGTGTGTGTGTGTGTGTGTGTCGGCGCGCGCGCGCATCCTATAAAAAGGGCCTCCATCCGTAAGGGAGTTGCAATGTTAGCGGCTCGTAGAGCTCGTTAAGATCGCAAGTCGTTGGCCCCGGCCGGGTCGCCAATGACTGTGGCGTGCAACCATACCTCTAATAAAATGTTATGTTTATTGAATATATAGATATAAGGGAATAATAGTTTAGGTTTAATATTTTACAATAGTGATGCAGCTTCAGTCAAGGGCACCGTGATGGCGGCGGCGTTCCCACGCACTATGGCGAGGCTGATCCGCTGCCTGATCCAGCAGGTCTCCCGCTTCTCCCCCGTCTGTGGTGATGCGGCGTCCCAGTTCAGCGAGGAGCTTGGAGATCGCTGGTCCCAACAAGCCGGTCGTCTCCACTGCGAGGGGCTCGAACCGGTATCGCTGTGCCAAAGCCGCGTAGCGCGCGCGTTTGCGTTGCTCTGCGGCGCGGGCGGCGGCTCCGGGGCTGATGGCACAGTCTTTGACGTGGGTAGCGCCGAAGGTGTTGGTACATGTGGCGTCCCATAGCAGGGATCTCCCGATGCTGAAGGGTGTGAGGGTGACTCCATCCGGCCGTCTGCCGTCGCCACGGTCCAGGCCCCGCGGTTCGAGGAGTGCCGGTACCCCAGCGGCTGCGAGGCCGCGGCGGACGATGTCGTTGATGGCGGCGTGTCTCGGGAGGCGTCCTGGGTCTCGGCAGCATGAGAGCTGGTGGTGGCCCAGACTATCCGCGGTCGAGCCGCACTTGCACCTGTGCGGTAGGCACACGGGTGCGCCTAGGCGCATGGCGACGCCGACGCAAACTGCCTCGTCTGGGAGAAGGAGGCCGAGCTTTTCTACTGGGAGAGCATCTAGCCAAGCTCCGGTGTGTGGTTCGGCGGCCGCAAGCAGGCGAGCGCGGTGCACCTGGTTGCTGTCTTGTAGGAGGGTGTCATGGCGACAGCGGGATGCGGCCTCGTCGAGCTTGCGTTGAGGGATCTGTGTGTTTGCGTTGAAGTCGAGGTCGTCTAGTGTGGGGTAGAGATCGGAGAAGGCGGTGAGTGCTGAGGCCAGTCGGGCTGATCCGTCGTCGCCTGCGCGACCGTTAATCAGACGGATCAAATCCCGCGTGGCGCTCAAGGAGGAGATGTAGGCGGGGAGCGCTACATCTGTGTGTGTGTGTGTGTGTGTGTGTGTGTGTGTGTGTGTGTGTGTGTGTGTGTGTGTGTGTGTGTGTGTGTGTGTGTGTCTGTGTCTGTCTGTGTGTCTGTGTGTCTGTGTGTGTGTCTGTGTCTGTGTGTCTGTGTCTGTGTGTCTGTGTCTGTGTGTCTGTGTCTGTCTGTGTGTGTCTGTGTGTGTGTCTGTGTGTGTGTCTGTGTGTGTGTCTGTGTGTGTGTCTGTGTGTGTGTCTGTGTCTGTGTGTCTGTGTGCGTGTGTGTGTGTGTGTGTGTGTGTGTGTGTGTGTGTGTTGTGTGTGTGTGTGTGTGTGTGTGTGTGTGTGTGTGTGTGTGTGTGTGTGTGTGTGTGTGTGTGATGAAATACACTAAATTTGTCCATAATGAAATGTCATGCCAATTTTCCCTAGATTTTGACCAAATTTTAATTTTCTTCCATTTTTCCCTCAAAGCTTTTGCCGTGAAAAGGGATTTTTCCGTAGACCTGGCAAAACTGCTGGTTTGGTTGGTTGACAAGCCATGTTTGGCAGAAGGCCACTAGAGGAGCGTCGCACAAGACATACGCGATGCGCCAGGGCGATAACAATAAAGGAATTTACATGGGAACAATATACGTATATGCGGAGGAGCTAATAATGGTGCTTGAGTCACTTTCAGCTGACATATGCCTGTATCGATGCTGCACTCTATCGACACTAGCTTTGTTGTCGGAACAGCACGAAGACCTTTGCATCTCTCTGCCTCCGTCCATTTCTTTTCCCAGAATGATTAAGTGTGCGCGAGTGTATGTATTGAATGGTTTTCTTGTCAAGGTAACAAAGACCCACCGTCTCTGACAGATTAACCAAAATGAATATATAAAGGCCAGTCCACACCAAGAAACTTTGTTTGGAAACCCAAACTGGTTGGAAACAGTTTGCAAACAATGCTTCTAAACAGTTTCCTAGTGTAGATGGGTTGATTAAGACGAGTGTGGCTGGGGACTGCGGTTTACCACCACATTCATGGGCGACACCGACCGAAGGTGTCATAGTAAGAGGTGGAGGAGGGGGTTGACGCCGATAGCCGAACAGATGAACACAGGCAGTGGGTTGTAAGATGGTTTAACAAAATAATCGCATGAAAATCTGGACAGTTTACCAGGCTGTGTATCGTACAGATGGCTTGGATCTACTCTCGACCACTAAGCCTGGGTTGACTCTACACCGACTTCCCATTAATCCATCTGGGATCTGGGACAAGCCGTCCACTTGATCCGCTCCACTTTTGTTATCCTAACAAAACATTCCTTACATAATGTCCCTGAGATGCATTCTATGTCTGTTAACCTACTCCAAACTAAAGCGCAATCCCATAGCTCATGCCTTTCCCCTGAGATATTGAATGTAACCTCATTTATCTCATGACTTCACTCGACTGAGTCCTAATCTTTCCCTTGATTTTATATCCTAATTCCGATATAACCTAAGTAAATAAACCCTTAACTTTCACTGCCCAGCAACGTTCTCATGGTCAAAGAACAAACTGGAGCACGTACAAATGATGTTAACATTGATCATTTAAAATTATAGGATAGCAGATGGATGGAACAAAACTCGACTACATGGTAAGGGCAAACACGATAGACAGATTTATGGGCAGGTGAGATAAATCTATGGATGATGATGATCAAGAAAAATGAGTAGTAGTAGGTGTGCAGGAACTGCCTTGACTGGGTCATTTGCACTCTCCTCATACTCCTATGTGATTATACTGAGCTGACAGACGCCCTTCTCGCCTGACAGAGTGCACACCACATGATCCATGCCTGGCCATGCGAGGGATCTGCCGGGACTCCTGCGACGAAGACAACGAGGAGGAGGCATACTACGGCTTATGCTACAGAGATGACTGTGTCTGCTGTGTCCGTCCTCGTGAGTACGCCTTTCTAACACCTCTTCCACTGCTGACTGATTGATGAGTCAGGGAGTGGTTCCCCACGGGGGCAATGGACCACTTTTGGTCACCTTTCGCCTACCACCTCTTTTTGTAATTTATTATTTTTTTATTTTTTTATTTAAACATACAAATGCAATACGCTCAAAGGTGCACTGTCGTGTGCTACCTATCTTAAGGGCAAATATAGTTCGACTATATATATGATAAACAATTATATAAATACATACAGAAAAAAAAATTATATACAGGGGAGGTGGGATAGGAGCCGGGGCGATAACACCCAGCTATCGTGACCCAGCATGGCGCGGGCGGGTGCGGGGTAAGTGGCGTGAGGGGAGGTGGTCGCGGCTGGCGGGGCGAGGGAGGGGTGGAGACGGACAGATAATCTCCAGCCATCTCTGGACGTAGCAGAGGAAGCGAAGACATGGTGGGGAAGGGGAGGTGGGGTATCGGGTGTATGACCACGTGGCCATGATGCGGGAGGGGGTTAGCCGCTTGTGACCAGGAACGGTCGACCCGGCAGGAAGGGGGGGGGTGGGGTGGTTGGCAGGCGGGCGCGAGGTCACTAAGCCACCATTTAAATGGCGGCCAAAGCCCCTTTCACACATTCTAGAGTAGCAAGCCGAGTAGCGCCGAATCCCAAATCGGCGTCTACTCGTGATAAAAAGGCGACACTGACACCCGACACTGTTTTATCGGTCATTTCTCGTGTACCCAATCACGAATTAGTACGCGTTGGTACGACTTTGCTAAGAGTTTGTACGCATAGTTACGAGTGTCGCTAAGAATTGCTAGGAGTCGTTTACAAGTTGCTACGACATTGCAAGAGTTTGCTACGAGTTTGTACGACCCGGTACCTTGACCTGACTGATCTGGGAGGGAAACCTTTATCTCGTGTGAGATACAAGGTCATCTGCACTAAGCTAAATATAGCTAACGCAAGGTAGTTTCACGTTGGGGGGGCGTCGTGGCAAAATCAGTTCGTTGTGCGCATCTCTGCGTGACGTCAATGAATATCGCGCCACCAGGGTTTTAATTTCTGGCGGCTTCAATCAGGCTTTGTCCGCCGACATGGGTGAATCCATTCATTCTCTCTCTCTCTCTCGCTCTCGCTCTCGCTCTCGCTCTCTCTCTCTCTCTCTCTCTCTCTCCTTCCCAGTGACTTCTCAGTCACCTTAACAGTGACTTCTGAGTCAGGGGAGGTATGAGAAGAGGAGAGAATGGAGGGAAATATGAGCAACAGAAAACACGGCAGAGCTGTGTAGCCAAACTGTCTCTACTTATATTCCTTCCCCTGTTAGATAAATATCACAATTATTTTCTCCATATCATTGTAGTGCATACCATAACTTACAATAAATATCATATCTTATAAATTATCATGTACCACCTACCGTAGATAAGACTATAATCGCCAGTCACTTGCCACTGCAATAATGTCGTCAGGCGCCAAATATTGTGAATTTTACCATCACTACAGACTTTTTTATGTGCCATTGAAGAGACATGCACAGTATTTATATTATGTACATCACACTACATGTCTTCAGTGTCACATAAAAGTCTGTAGTGATGCTAAAATTCTTAATATAATGTGCCTGGCGACTAGTGTTATCTACGGTAAACAATGGTTCAACTTTAGTTCTTAATTAATTACCACTGCTGTTTGTACAAAGCCGAATAATAATTTACATTAGGATACGGTATAATTATTCTTCATTTTCGTTCTCTGTCTCTCCTCCCCCCTCCTCTCCCTCTGAATATTCCATTCACGTCCCCCTGCGCGGGTGGTGAAACTACTTGCGTTAGCTATATTTGCCTTGATCTGCACCTCACCCCGGTAGGCGGGTACGTCACAAACCCCCGGCTAACACCCGGTACCCATTCACTACTGGGTGGACAGGGGCTCGGGTGTTTTAAAGGAGACCGCCCATGTTTCTTCGCTCTGCCCGTGGATCCAACCCGGGACTTCGCGGTTGGGAACCGAGCGTGCTAACCACTACACTACGGAACACCCGTCACTACGAATTAATAACTACGTCACTACTGAGTCACTACGAATAGGCAATCGAGTCGCTACGATAAATGACGAGTCGCGACGAGTTGATACTAGTAGTTACGACCCGGCTACGCATCCGCCATACATCAGCTACGCTACCCATCCAAAAGTCGTGACGTTGCGCGGCCAGATTTTGAACATGTCCAAAATTTCAAGCCCCTTGCACGCATACCCAAGAATCCTCGCGATCCTGCCACGACTCTCACTACTTGATATGACTTGATGGCGACTATCCACGAGTACCTACGAGTGCGCCCGTGTTTACGCGAGTAACGAGTCGCCACAATTCGGCGCGCTACTCTAGAATGAGTGAAAGGGGCTTTAGCCATTCTGGATATAATAGTGGTATCTTGTATTCCAAGGAAAAGTTTGCACCGTTAAGTGCTACGTATTAATTTTGTGGAAATCTACAAATCTTAATATAGTTTATAAGGCTTAATAATCACTATTGTCGAATAAACAATTCAGCAGAGATGCAAGGTAAAAATATTCCAGCAATTATGCTTAAACAAAAAAATTGTCCTTTAAATAGGGTTATTGCTTCATTACATACTCAAAGTTTTATACGAAAAACCAGGCAAATTCTATTCGATTAACGATACTTCAAAACATTCTTAATACAACTTTAGCAACCTTTATCGAATAGTTTCTAAATGGTTTCAGTTTGAAGCTCCATTTGCTAATACATTCTTATGTGTCAATGTTTTAAGCAACTCCAACGCCGCCGACGAGTTGCTCACAGGGGGAACCTGTGCAGGGTATTGCCGGCGATCTTGTCTGGGAGACGAGCAGGAGGACCAATACGCGGCCTGCGACACCTATGGCTGTATCTGTTGTGTGCTGTCAAGAAGGTGAGTCTTCTTGATAGTGCTAGTTGTATGTCCAAACTAGCAAAGGGTGTCAAGGAAACAAGTAGGCTTCCTTTAACAATTAAGTTTATTAATGTAGGTAACAGCACAGCGAGCCACACACATCCTACCCTCACTATGTCTGCCCAACCACTGGTTTGCAGTGTTGCCAGGTGCTCGCCATCGCTTTTCCCTAGACCCACCCTCGAAACTTCCCTTTTGTCTTATAATTTCCTCACTTCTTTTTAATGTATTTGCTGACAATTGCTGACGAAAGCCTAATACCACACACACACACACACACACACACATAGTGAGAGAGAGAGAGACAGAGAGACAGAGAGAGAGAGACAGAGAGACAGAGGAAGAGAGACGGAGAGAGAGACAAGAGAAGAGAAGGAGAGAGAGAGAAGAGAGAGAGAGAGAGAGAGAGAGAGAGAGAGAGAGAGAGAGAGAGAGAGAGAGAGAATATTCAAAGGTGATAAATTCTCTCACCTCTCACCCACCACATACCCCTCAAACCCCTTGCTCAAGGGATCTATGAGTAAGGCTGAGACCTCTCACAGCAGGGTTCTCCTGGCTGATTTCATGGTTCAAAACCAAGCCTTGCCGGGTGACAGGGGAATCGTTGCTACTGAACCAAGGGAGCAGTGTGTGTGTGTGTGTGTGTGTGTGTGTGTGTGTGTGTGTGTGTGTGTGTGTGTGTGGTGTGTGTGTGTGTGTGTGCGTGTGCGTGTGCGTGTGTGAAATACACTAAATTTGTACATGAAATTTCATACCAGATTTTCCCTAGATTTTGACCAAATTTAGATTTTCTTCCATTTTTCCCTAAAAAGGTCCGCTTTTCCCTTGAAAAAAGAAATTTCCGTAGACCTGGCAAAACTGCTGGTTTGGTTGGTTGACAAGCCATGTTTGGCAGAAGGTCACTAGAGGAGCGTCGCACAAGACATACGCGATGCGCCAGGGCGATAACAATAAGGGTATTTACATGGGAACAATATACGTATAAGGGGATGCGGAGGAGCTAATAAGGTGCTTGAGTCACTTTCAGCTGTGATATGCCTGTATCGACACTAGCTTTGTTGTCGGAACAGCACGAAGACCTTTGCATCTCTCTGCCTCCGTCCATTTCTTTTCCCAGAATGATTAAGTGTGTGCGAGTGTATGTATTGAATGGTTTTCTTGTCAAGGTAACAAAGACCCACCGTCTCTGACTGATTAACAAAAATGAATATATAAAGGCCAGTCCACACCAAGAAACTTTGTTTGGAAACCCAAACTGGTTGGAAACAGTTTGCAAACAATGTTTCTAAACAACGTTTGCTAGTGTGGATGGGTTAAGACGAGTGTGGCTGGGGACTGCTGTTTACCACCACATTCATGGGCGTCACCGATCGAAGGTGTCATGGTAAGAAGTGGAGGAGGGGGTTGACGCCGATAGCCGTCAAAAATAATCACATGAAAATCAGGACAGTTTACCAGGCTGTGTATCGTACAGATGGCTTGGATCTACTCTCGACCACTAAGCCTGGGTTGACTCTACCCCGACTTCACATTAATCCATCTGGGATCTGGGACAAACCGTCCACTTGATCCGCTCCACTTTTGTTATCCTAACAAAACATTCCTTAACATAATATCCCTGAGATGCATTCTATGTCTGTTAACCTACTCCAAACTAAAGCGGAATCCCATAGCTCATGCCTTGCCCCTGAGATATTGAATGTAACCTCATTGATCTCATGTTCAGTAACTCTTCATTCGTTAGTCCTAATTTTTCCCTTGAGTTATATCCTAAATAACCTAACTAAATAAACCCTTAACTTTCACTGCCCACTAACGTTCTAATGGTCAAAGAACAAGCTGGAGCATGTACAAATGATGTTAAAATTGATCATTTAAAATGATAGGATAGCAGATGGATGGAACAAAACTCGACTACATGGTAAGGGCAAACACGATCGACAGATTTATGGGCAGGTGAAATAAATCTATGGATGATGATGATCAAGAAAAATGAGTAGTAGTAGGTGTGCAGGAGCTGCCTTGACTGGGTCATTTGCACTCTCCTCATACACCTATGTGATTATACTGAGCTGACAGACACCCTTCTCGCCTGACAGAGTGCACACAACATGATCCATGCCTGGACAAGGGAGGGATCTGCCGGGACTCCTGCTACTTAGCACATGGGGAGGAGGAATACAAAGGCTTATGCTACGGAGATGACTGTGTCTGCTGTGTCCGTTCTGGTAAGTACGCCTTTCTAACACCTCTTTCACTGCTGACTGATTGATGAGTCAGGGAGTGGTTCGCAATGGACGACTTGTGGACGGAAAGCAAGGACATTTAAATATATAATTAATTAATTTCATCTCCTATATCATTGATATCACATAAGGTACAACTTCTCTCCTCCAAGTCAATATTGCTATACCTAACTGTAACTAAAGGTAATCTATGATTTCCACACTTAAACATTCATATACTGATGGAGTATTGCTTGGGTAGAAGTAACAAATTATTTTGTAAGTAAATATGTGGTCATCATTCTGTAGTTTATACATGCTAAATTACTATGTAATTCCTCTGACCATTTTTGTTTGTGTATATCAGAAGTTCTTAATCTAAATTATTTTTTTCAGCCAGTTGCCATTAATATTTATATCCTGATGAAATATGATGACATTCCATTGAGGTTTAATAGTTTAATTATCTGGTCTAGCCATGGAGACTAATAGACATCTAAGTCATACAATATTTTGATAAATTTGTATAGAATACTAGAAATCTTACTTTCATTACCATTAGCAATTTGATACCATAAAATGTATCATCCTGTTTTCTATTAATTCTGAAGGCTTACTAAATCCTGTTTCACCATATAACATGCAAGTTGATGTATATTTATCTAACTTTAGAATCCTCTTAAGAAAATAATTATAGGTTGTATTTAATTGATTATTATTTTTAAAGCCCCATATTTCACATCCATATAACATAATTGCTAATATCAGTTTTTCATAAAATCTAAGCAATTGTCCACTGATAAGTCCAATCTGCTAATTTTACTCAATAACCCATAAGTGGCTCTCTTAGAATGAGTAATTTGCTTGTTTTTGGCTGCAGTGTGTTCCTCGACGCCAAGCTGTGCCTCATCGGGAGGATACTGTACAAAGGACTGCTCAAAGGGACAAGTGTTGTCGTATTCTTGCAAAGAACAAGGCTGCCAGTGCTGTTCACTAAGCGGTGAGTGCACCTCGGCTGTGTTGTAAGTTTTGTCAGCAGTGATGGAAAGGTGTTCTAGCTCTTGCTAAATCAGCTTCTAAGAAGTTAGGCGTCCTGTGGCGTCTGCTTCCAATTTTTACATAAGAACATAAGAACACAAGAAAATAAGGAAGCTACAAGAGGCCGTGCGACCAATCCGAGGTAGTTCCTGTTACTTACCACTACCTACATCCACCTTTCATCCTCATCCATGAAATTATCTAGCCTCCTTTTAAAGCTCCCTAATGACTCCGCACTAACTACCTGTCTACTGAGTCCATTCCAATCATTTACCACCTTATTTGTGAACCAGTTTTTCCTTTCTTTTTTTAATTTACGCTTTTCCAGCTTGAATCAGTTACTTCTCGTTCTACCCTGATTACTAGCCGTAATAACTTTTTCTACGTCTCCTTTATTGTATCCCTTCCTCCACTCAAAAACTTATATCAGATCGCCCCTTACTCTACGCCTCTCGAGTGAGTGTAAATGTAATAGCTTCAATCTCTTCTCATAACTAAAGTTTCGCCTCCCATATATCATTTAGTCATCCTTCTCTGCACTGATTATAACAAGGCTATATCCATCCTGTAATACGGAGACCAAAACTGAACCGCATAGTCTAGGTGAGGTCTGACTAGAGCCAAATTAAGCTTTAGAATAACCTCAGCACTTCTACTTTTAACACTCATGGTAATGAATCTTAACACCCTATTAGCTCTATTTTAGCCTCAATACATTGTTTCCTAGGACGGAGGTCTAGGCTCACCCTCACCCTCACTCCCAGATCTTTCTCGCCCTCTGATCTTTTCAGCGATAATTTGTTTCTCCCTCCTAGTTGCTTGGTCTGTAAAGGGGCCTTATCCGCCCATGTATGGACTATATCTCTCATGTTTGGGGGGTGGGGGGGGATCCGCTCATACAGCCCAACCTAAACAGGGTAGTCAAAGCTTTTCGTCTCATCAACCCCTCCTTTGACTGACTGTTGCTTTTCTTGCTATCTTCTATCGTTATTTTCATGCTTACTGCTCTTCTGAACTTGCTAACAGCTCCCCCCCCCCCCCTTCCACGGCCTCGATGCACAAGACTTTCTACTTATTCTCATTCCTATTCCATCCATCTTCCTTATGCAAGAATTAGCCCGTATTTTCACTCTTTCATCCTTTTCACTGGTAAACTATGAAACTCTTACTGTTTATATTTTTCAATCTTCCTGCGACTTAATTTTTTCAGTTGAGTGTCAAGACACCTCCCGTAATCAATGTGCCCAAACCCTTTCCTGCAATCTCTTACTATCTTCTTTATAGGGACTTGCACATGCAGGCTTATTGGTACGTTGCTTTTTGTCCTAGGCGAGTCGTTTTTTTATGTAATAAAGATATACACATCATGAGACCTTTGTATGTGTTTTGTGCTGGTTTTACTCTCAAAGAAACAAAATTAATCTTGAATTGTTTATAAATATTCTCATAATGTATGTCATAAAAAAACATCACAAGTGTAGAACAACAACCTTGCTTTGGCAGGTCCTTCGTGTTCCCCTTATCCCCAATGCAATGCTAAGGGCGGCATTTGTAAGCCGGTGTGTGAGAACGGCGAAAAGAAGCAAGAGGAGGGCCTCTGTGGCTCCCACTGCTCCTGTTGTGTTCGTTCAAGTAAGTATAAGTGAATCGTTGAGATAAATCTTTCCGCAGTGCTAGAACTGACTGTCTTAGATACAATAACACCATGTTTCTAATCAGCAAATTCATAGACGTGGTGAAAGCATATCGTTCAATCACGTTATAAGAGTGTAGCGTGAACAGCAAATAGGGCCAGGATGGGTTATGATACATTTTTGTGCTTTATATATATAACTACAAAGAATTTTATTTTCCCTTCCTGAAAAGAGAAAATAATTATAAAGTTCATTAAAAAAAGATGCACAAGAAGTTTATAACCTAATAAACCACAAGTACAGAACAACAACCTTCCTCTGCCAGGTAGTACGTGTGTCGATAATCCCAATTGCAGCGCCAAAGGCGGCTCTTGTAAGAAGGTGTGTGACAGTCACGAGGAGAAGCAGCCGTGGGATTGTGGTTTCCTCTGCTACTGTTGTGTTCCTTCTCGTAAGTATTTGTGAAGAGTCGAATTACATTGTTATGTAGCGCAAACCCTGGAGTGAGTGAAAAACTCTGGCGGTCGTAATTGCAACAGAACATCGTGTGAGTGAGTATAAAGGATAAGGCGGCGCAACAACAAGGTTATTGCCACAGAGAACATTCTGTGAGGTAAACAAATCAGAAGAAGTGGTGATAACAAACTGCTGAGCCACATTAACAAAGTTGTAAAAAGTGGTGCAAGAAAATATTAAAGCGGACTCTTGTAGCAGTGATCTGAATGTGCAGAAATCTTCACACACTCACCATCTGTATGGCTCAGTGGTCTGGAGCTCCGTGGACCATTCTGTGGTTCACGCGTTCAATTCCCGAAAGCTCCCGAGAATTTTTCGCTTACAAATGCTGGCGGTTACCGTCCCCCTTGAGCAAGGGCGTCTGTGTCCTTTTTTTGTGGCGTCTGTGTCCCTGTGTCATATTTTTCTTGTGCAAGGTCCCAGCATTACCCAAAGCTCAGTCAGTACGAGCTCAAAGCTCTTTCCCGGAGGGTAAAACTGGAGATCGTAAGTCCAGCTCGCGTGTAAAAGACCGTGGGTAAATTACACACACACACACTTTTATAAAGGAGTATAGTGGAGCTTCTTGAATTAAGTTATCCTTTTATTTTAATAATGTTCCACTACGTAGCTTTGAAGTAGTTGTAAGTAAACAGGTTTTTTTTGTTTAGCTTTTAACTTTGTACTCATGCAAGAAGGGTCACACATATACTTTTTGGATATCCTCATTATGTGTTTAACTCAACTTGGTTTCATTACGTATGCATAACATTTGATGTTTTAATTCTAAAATCACTAAGTGATTTCAAAAAGCCTTGACCTGACTCCCAATCCCTCCCTTTGACTTGATCCATGTTCTCCATGACCCAACTAACCTTTCCCTTGAAGTGACTCACACTTCTCACAAACGTGATGACTCAGCTCAGAGACACTCTCCTCGCCCTGACAGAGTGTTCACCACACTCATCGTGCTCGGCCGTACAAGGGAGCTGCAAAAAGTACTGCAACAAGGTAAATGGGGAGGAGGAAAAACCTGGACTGTGTTACAAAGCTGGCTGCGTCTGCTGTGTTAGCCCTCGCCCTCGTAAGTTGACCATCCTATACGCTTTAATTATTAATTAATCGAATAATTAACCATCGGCAAGAGGCTGTTGGGTTACGACAGTGTGTGCGTGTGCGTGTGTGTGTGTGTGTGTGTGTGTGTGTGTGTGTGTGTGTGTGTGTGTGTGTGTGTGTGTGTGTGTGTGTGTGTGTGTGTGTGTGTGTGTGTGTGGTGTCGTGTGTGTGTGCGTGCGTGCGCGCGTGCGCGCGCGCGCGCGCGCGCATCATGCTTAATCTTGGTGCCAGAGACATTATTCGTGCCACAAATCACATATTTAGCGGCGGATGAAGGTAAAAATTTTATGTTTGACTTTCTCTGCAAATGGTAAGTTGCAGAGATAAATATTTTTTCTTGATTAAATAGATAACACTATTATGGCAACACAATTACAGCACCGCTATCACGTTTAAGGGCAAATATGATAGCTGACAGCTGACAGATGTATTTCCATGCCATAACGTTTTTCTTATGTTGTACTGTATCAGAAGCAGTAGTAGTAGTAGTTAGTAGTAGTAGTAGTATAGTAGTAGTAGTAATAGTAATAGTAGTAGTAGTAGCAGTAGCAGCAGCAGCAGCAGCAGCAGCAGCAGCAGCAGTAGTAGACACCACTCTCCTCTATCTCAGTTCACCCTCTACTCACTCCACAGACAGCAAAGATAGTAGTAAGAAAGACAATATTTGTCTTTCTGGCGTGGCCAAAACCACTCTCGCTCCTTGTTGCGAGGGCCATGACACCTCTTCCCCACATGTCACAGGGGAGGGCATCGACACTCCCACAGCTCTTTGGCCACTTGCACCTTTCCTGGTAGGTTCTGCTTAAAGGTGAGGATGTTTGTCTCCCCGTGAGGTGGTGCATCACTAGCCTCTCTCACTGGGCGGGAGGAGTGTGGCATGATGGGGTGAAGGGCGTCACCCCTTGATCTGACTTGATCCATGTTCTCCATGACCCAACTAACCTTTCCCTTGACGTGACTCACACTTCTCACAAACGTGATGACCCTCAGCTCAAAGACACTCTCCTCGCCCTGACAGAGTGCTCACCAGACTCAGACTGCTCGGTCATTGGAGGGAGCTGCAAAAAGTACTGCAACAAGGAACATGGGGACGAGGAAAAGCAAGGCGTGTGTCACGAGGATGGTTGCCTCTGCTGCATTCCCCCTCGTAAGTTAACCATTCTATCACCTCTCTCTTAACTATGGCCTGACTGATTCATTCATTCAATGTGTGTTTGATCATGTGATTTACCCATTGACTGTCTGCCTGGTTAAGGGCCCCGTACACGGGCATCTTTTCCGTGGCGGGTGGCTGCCAACGGAAAATGTCAGTATTGGTAAGGCTGCTTACATACGAGCGACTCAGTGGCGCCACGCTGTCGCGGGGATGTGGCTTCCCATAGGATTACATTGTTTTGAAGCGACCCTCACACACGGTGCGACTGTGGCGAGCAGACGCTGATCCTCGCCACACGTGGCGTGGCTGTGTAGCTTGGACTAGAGTACCTTTATTACCTCCGCCAACGAAGTTGGAGGGGTTATGTTTTCACCCCGATCTGTCTGTCTGTCTGTTTGTTAGTGTACAGGATTTCTCCAAAAGTTACCAATAGATTTGGACCAAACTCAGTATACCAAGTCTATTTGATATAAGAAAGAACTTATTTAATTTTGGATGAAATCTATTGACAATTGTTGCCATGGCAACCAATTGATGAAATATTCGGCCGGAGGTATGCGCTCATACTGAGTGCAATATATATATATATATATATGTATAATATATGTATATACATATGTATATATATATATACATATGTATATATATACATATACATATTACATATATATATATATACATTACATATATATACATATATCATATATATACATATATATACATATATATATATATACATATATATACATATATATAATTATACATAATATATTATACATATATATATAATATATATATAAATTATATACATATATATATATTATATATATATAAATATATATCATATATACATATACATATATATATAATAATATAATACATAATTATATACATATTATAATATATATACAATATATATATATATACATATATATATACTAATATATAATAATATATATACTATATACATATTATATCATATATATACATATATATAATATATATAATATATCATATATATAATATACATATATATATACAATATATACATATATAATATACATATATATACATAATATATATACATATATACATATATATATATACATATATATATATATATACATATATATATATATATAATACATATATATGTAGATATATGGCAATATATATATATATATATATATATTGCCATAGCAACCAATTGATGAAATATTCGGGCGGAGGTATGCGCTCTACTGATACTTGTTAATACTTGTTAATACTTGTTAATTTGATACCCTTACACATTCAACGATCACCAGCCTGGACCAAGATCCACCTACCTCTGGTGAAGTTTTTATGCAAATCTGTTTTAGTTTTAACGTAAACCTGCTAATATACCCACACATAAACTTGACCGATCACAAAACCTCCTTGGCAGAGGTAATTATAATGATGATACTGATAAATATTATAGTCAGTTATAATACTACCCTCTACAAACTTCAGTTTTTGTGCATCTATGTGCTGCTTGACCTTATTGACTTAAATACGCGTGCTTCCTTAATGTAATATGTATGTATGCTGATAATGCATGTGCTTTACCTCATTACGTAAGTTTTACATTATACATGTGTCTAACTTCCCTTGTCAGCAATACAGTTTCAATTTCAACTGTCCTCTTATCCCAGTGCACAAATATCAACAGTACTGTATTATAATTACGGGCAACCACTTACACGGGTAGGAATTTGATGTACTTCAGGGCGAGACTTGAGTCCAATCTTTTTGTCTTTCAGCATCCACTGACACAAGCCCACGAACACTTCATTCCGCACAATTACTTTCCCTATGATATTGATAATGCTTCCTTATATATATATAATGTTCCCACTCATTGTGAGGTCATGATACTTCTCCTTGGTGTGTGTGTGCCCTAGCTAGCGCAAGGGTTCTGAACTTTTTTTGTCCCTTTTACCTTTTGTTTAATATGCCAGTGTTATTCCAAGATTGCCTGGCTCAAAATTTGCATTCCAAATGATCTGCATAAAATATTTGAAAATTTTATTTTTTGTAGATTAGTTATGGTGATCTAAACTTGACTTTGAGCCAGCCAATCTGTGGTTCCGGGCCTCCCCCCCCCCCCTGAGACCCAGCCATTCCTCCCTGGCACAATATTCCCGTGGTTGAGACTCGCTTTAAAAGAAGTAAAGTCAAATAAGACATTAAGTATTTCATTGCCACAGGCAGGAGTCGAACCCGCGTGCGGGCGTGTGAGCCCACCTCGCCACCTGAAGGTGTAAAAGTAGAGACAAGGTATCTCTACCGCCCCCACCTGATCTCACTCGGTGGGGGCGACGTGACATCCATCTATCCGGCCACGGCTCCGGATAGATGGATGTCAGGCCGGTCCCTCCAGGTGGTGTCAGGTGGAGATCCTTGTCTCTACTTTCGTACTTTTAGACGGCAAAATGGGCTCAGACGCCGCCCGCACGCGGGTTCGACTCCTGCCTGTGACATTTTTGGAAGAGTATAAAAATTGATCAAAAATTCTTCAACAAAAATGTCCACAAAGCTTCTAATATAAGAAAGACCACAAGTACAGAACAACAACCTTCCTTTGGCAGGCCAGTGTCCCTATAATGCCGGTTGCGGTGATAAAGGTGGCACTTGTAAGTCGAAATGTTTGGATACCGAGGAGCAGCAGCCGTGGCCCTGTGACACCAACTGCTACTGTTGTGTTCCTTCAAGTAAGTATATGTGCAGAGTTAAAAGGAACTATTATGTAGTGTGAGCACTGTAGTGAAAGGGAAAAACCTGGTAGTCGTAGGGTCAATAAACAAATACTTGAAATCAATAAATTTAGACATGGCGAAAACAAATTGTTAAGTTCCTTTAACAAAGTAGTAATAATAGTCAATCAATCATTGGGGGCATACGCCGGGGGGGCGCTTCGCCTCGCCCACCCTACACGCCACTCCCGGGGGTCAACACGCGCGAGTCCCCAAGCAGGCTCCTTTCCCATACCAAGCAGCTCTCGACAAGAACCATCAACTTGCCCTAGCCACGAGCCTTGTGGGCGCCCCCTTAGCCTCCTCCACGCCGGATTGTTTCTTACAAATACAACCCGATGGGAAGGATCGGTTTCAGGGTAGCGTGCCACATGCCCATATAGCCGGAGTTGGCGCTGACGGACTATGCAGGTAATAGGCCTCGATTCAGTCTCACGATGCAATCGCTGATTTGACACTTAATCATCCCAGCGATACCTCATGATTCTGGGAAGACACTTACTACCAAAGGCATCGATTCCTCTCTTCAAGTCGTTATTTAGTGTCCATGTCTCACAACCATAGAGTAAGACAGGGATAACAAGCGACTTGAAGATCCGGATCTTTGTCCTCCTGCACAGGTACTGACAACGCCAAATACTCCTGCTGAGCGATTCCACAACACCGTGGGCTATGCCAATCCGCCGTAAGACTTCTTGACGTGACCCGCCGTCATTATTGACTGCTCTACCAAGTATGTAAAACTTTCTAAGATCTCAATGTCCTCGCCGCACGCATGAACACTGAACAGACTGTACTGTTTCATCTAGTAAGCCTCCAAACACCTGGACCTTGGTCTTAAGCCAGGAGACCGCAAGTCCCAACGGCTTTGCCTCCTCGTGCAGCGCCTCGAGAGCCATTACCAGGACCTCCAGCGACTCAGCAAAGATTACTACATCATCGGCAAAAACAAGATCAGTGATCTTGGTATTGCCGAGGGATGCTCCACAATAACTTTGATCTACAACTTTGCCCAATACCCAGTCCATACAAGTGTTGAAAAGTGATGGGGCAAGGACGCACCCTTGACTCACTCCTATATTAACAGGAAAGAAGCTAACAAATTCAAGAAGTAACAAAAAGTGCAAGCAGCAAAAACAAACTGACTTACAGTAGCTACCTGAAAACAGAGTTCACACACCCACACACTTTCAGAAAGGGTTATCGAGTAGATCCTTGAACTAAACTATCCTCTCCTCTTGGAATGGTTTCATTACATCCCTTTCAAGTAGCTGAAGTATCGGGATTATTTCCTCTAATATTTCTACCCTTGACTTTGTGTGCGTGTAAAAACGACATACACACATCTATTCCTGTCTTCATCTCTGCTATACCAATCTCAACTTAATATTATCAATATTAATGAATAAAGTTTGATATTTTGACTCACTGAAGTGATTTTCAATAAGCTTTATCCAGACTCCCACTCCCTCCCTGACATAATCCATGTTTTCCATGACCCAACTAACCTCTCCATTGACGTGACTCGCACTTCTCACAAACGTGATGACTTTAGCTCAAAGACACTGTCCTCGCCCTGACAGAGTGCTCACCACAATCATCGTGCTCGGCCATTGGAGGGAGCTGCAAAAGCAACTGCAACAAGGCAGATGGGGACGTGGAGAAGTATGGCCTGTGTCACGGGCAGTACTGCGTCTGCTGCATTTCCCGTCGTAAGTTGATCATTATTTTTAGTCGTCCATTTGGGATCGTTGTTCTGTTATCTTATTGCTCTATAAGGAATACTTTGTTTCTGACCTGCAATCTTAACCTTCAAATGTAGTCATGAAGTGAAGTATTCCCGGCCACCATTTCACTCATTCAGCCTTACTGTCGTCTGCGTTGGTTGCCTTTGACCCTTGTGTACTGTCGTATTGTGGACTGCTGTGAGGGACTGTCCTCGCTGCCTCCATTTGGTGCCTATCATATATGAAGCGAGGGTCTGGCATCGTGCAGGTCAAATGGCAACTTTGACTTGATGTGTGGTGTCCAGGAACAAAGGAACTCATGATACCAATAAATGCTATGATGTAGAGAGGCAGCCGTAGACCAGCGATGTACTGAGAGGAAAACTGTGTTTGGCCATCACTATTGATTATAATTATGCTAATACTGATAGTAGTACTAATAATGATAATAATAATAAAAAAAATCAATAAGGATAATAATATGGATAATAATGATCATAATAACAATAATAATGATAATAATAAAGATGATAATATAAATAATAAAAAGCACTGAAGTGCTAAACCCTCAACAAAATGCCTTTTTGAAGAGTTATTGCATATATCTTATCTTTTTATTACTGCAACCATTATCCTTTTTTACTTGTGCAGCATGTCCTGACACGATGCTGTGTTCCGTGCTGATGGGCCAGTGTGTGCACCAGTGTAGCAGCGGGAGGGAAGTGCCGGAACTGTGCCTCTACAAGGACTGCACATGCTGCTTGCCTCCACGTAAGTTTTATTTCTATTGTTATTGTATTGTTAGACAGGAAATAAGAGTATGCTTCACTGGTGCGGCTGTCGATGTATGACATTTTTTCGTAACTAATGTAAATCATATTTGGAGAGCGGTGGCCAAGTGGTTAGCGTCTTGGAGTGGTGAGCTCGATGTCCCCAGTTCGAATCCTGCCGGGGGCAACTGATTCCACCATCTTTAATGCGGTGGATAAGAGCCTGGTAGTTGTGAGGACAAAGTCCCGAGTTCAAGTTCCGCGAGGAGCAACTGTTTTTTCCATCGTCGAGTGGCCGAAGATACCCACATGCTGCATCAATTTCACCTTAGACTGCGACTACACGTGCGGTGGAAGGCACCAGGTGGCAGCATGAGCCTAAGGTCAAACCATTACAGCCGTCATTATAAAAATCCAGCCTGCTGCCACCACGGGCGAGGGTCAACCATCACAGCCCTCCAGAATGTGCAGGGTCAACCATCTGAGTCATCTAGTTTAATTAATTTTGACCAAGATGACCAAGTCAGATTTTTTTTGGTATGTTTAGTTTAATTCATTTTCCAGGTACTACTACATGTAAGCCTCATACTACGTGCACGGACATGGGAGGTCACTGTGCCAAAGAATGTGCCGGAGAAAAACCGCTGCCTGGGCTGTGTGACGGAGCTGACTGCAAATGCTGCTACCACCCCAGTGAGTTTTCCTTCGACAAAAATGTTCATCTCCTAATATTTGTTATACGGGAAATGGCAATAAGCGGACTTTTTATAGGGGTTTTTTCCTGCTGCCCTAAGCTGCATCCCAGTGATAAAAATAAAAAGAATCGTTTGAGATAACAGCTTGCATGTCGATACATAGCGTCGCCACTTTACAAGTAAATAATGGAATCATCCGAATATACATGTGAGGGATATAAATGCCATTATAAGTAAGAAGGTAAGATAGGGATGACTGTGGTAGAAGTGTATGCAGACAATCGTGAGGGGTGTGCATATCTACTGTACAAGAGTACTACACAGTTATCCCTGTCCTGTCTCCTTACTTCTTATACCATCCCTATATTTCACACGGTGAAATTAGGACTTTTTTAATAGATCTCCATATATACTCGTACACGCATTGTCTAACTACCTGTACTAATAATAATGATATGGACAGGCTCTGGTGATGGAATGGTTGTCTCCTGTTTTCCGTAGAATGTAACCTGGATCCCGAGTGTAAGGCAGCGGGAGGACTGTGCAAAACAACTTGTACTGACGGCAAGGTGGCTGACAATCTTTGCAGACAAAGGAACTGCCTGTGCTGCGTGCCTGATTGTGAGTACACTGATACGCTATTTAGCAACATCAGAAAATGCAAAATATGCGTAAAATGTTAAAACTAGCAAAAACAAATATTGTATTTCCAAAACTTCCTCCTGTTAATAAGGTAGCTTTGTATTTGTCTTTATCCTAACAAAGTAGAATGTGAATGGCTAGCCAGCCAGACTGACTGCAGCACAGAGTAGCCGAGACCGGCGGTTCTCAAACTAGAAGTCGCGAGAAGATTTCTAGAATGTGAAAATGCATCAAAAACACAATTTGATTATCATACTTCAATAATGATTTTACATATGCTATAAATAATAAACAATACAATGACTTTGCTTTCCTAGGCCTTAGACAAATTACCGAATATAACATACTTAAAATGGCATGATACGGAATATTAGGATTTTACCTGTGTGTGTGTGTGTGACTGTGTGTGTGTGACTGTGTGTGTGTGTGACTGTGTGTGTGTGTGTGTGTGTGTGTGTGACTGTGTGTGTGTGTGTGTGTGTGGTGTGTGTGTGTGTGTGTGTTTGTGAAAAGAGAGAGAGAGAGAGAGAGAGAGAGAGAGAGAGAGAGAGAGAGAGAGAGAGAGAGAGAGAGAGAGAGAGAGAGAGAGAGAGAGAGAGAGAGAGAGAGAGAGAGAGAGAGAGTGCATTTGTCAGATTGTCGGAGATGACCGCATGTTTTGATAAGGGGGCAAGGGGTTTCAGATAAGGGTTGCAAGTCTTTCGAAATAATTTGGGGAGTTTAAGGTAGGTAAGGTAAAGATGGGAGCATACGCTATGCTGCGCGTGGCATTCGGTGCTCATCTCCGTGGCATTAGCCCTTAGAGCCTGTTTTGGGGGGAAGACCCGTTACCCCGGGACACAGGGCTAGTGTGACACCTGGGTTACCACAGTTACCTTCCCCAGGTTACCCCAGATACCCATTTATCAACCCCGAAAGGAAGGAAGAACAGATGGTTGGCTGGTCGCCGACTTGCCCTGGCCCGGATTCGAAACCGGGCCAGCAGATTCGTAGCCAGGCACGCTAGCCACTACATCACGGAGGCGACAATAGGGTGTTTGCGAGTTTAGGGAGTTTGCAGGCCAAAAAAATTGATAAACCCTGGCCTAGTCCAGTGCAATGGGCGGTGGGGTTGCCTCATCCAAATGCCATAGCAACAACTATAATAATGATAAAAATGGTATTAACAATAATAATATCAATAGAAATGGTAGCAAACTTGTGATCTCTACGTCAGCATGCTGTGCCCATAACAACGATTCCTTCCTGCCCCACCTCAGCCACCTGCAGACACACGTCCCTCTGCACGCTGAAGGGCGGCCACTGCTCGAAGACTTGCGAGGGAGGGGAGCATGTGCCTGCCCTATGTGACAGCCACGACGACTGTCAGTGCTGCATTCCTCACCGTAAGTAAGCGTGCGTGCGTGCGTGCGTGCGTGCGTGCGTGCGTGCGTGCGTGCGTGCGTGTGTGGTGTGTGTGTGTGTGTGTGTGTGTGTGTGTGTGTGTGTGTGTGTGTGTGTGTGTGTGTGTGTGTGTGTGTGTGTTGTGTGTGTGTGTGGTGTGTGTGTGTGTGTGTGGTGGAGAGAGAGAGAGAGAGAGAGAGAGAGAGAGAGAGAGAGAGAGAGAGAGAGAGAGAGTAATAATAATAAGAATAACTATATAAACCACCAGTGGTAGGATTGGGATCCACAAAGAGGGCGTCTGCACTACCTCGCCATCGGAGGTGTGGAAGTGAAGGCCCTACCTCCACCCTACCTCAACTCGTGGGGGACAGCAATGACTTTGATCTATCACGGCCCCAACTGATGACAGATTAATAACAATAACAACATGTATAATGATAATAATAATAGTAATCATCATCCACAGAATGCCAGGCAGATGACAGCTGTACGAGCATTAAAGGTTACTGTACGAAGACATGTTGCAAAGGAAGCACTGTCGAGGGCCGCTGTGCAGGGGCTTGCAAGTGTTGTATTCCACCGCGTAAGTTACCATTGCCAACACGTTACTCCGTAACACGGTAAATAAAAAAAATACGTTGATATTTGATGAATATTCATACAGTGCCAAATATACTTTGTCTTCCCCGTGATATATGATGGATGTCTAAGACGCGTTTCAGTTCTTTTTTTCATGTTCTGTTCACAATTATTGGTATATTTACCGTTTCTTTTCTGTTACAATGTGGTTCGTGTAATTTCTGGTTTTCTTGATACTTTAAATCAGAAGATTTCAAGATGGAATAACTTTCTAAGTGTTCACATGTTTACTTTTGTGTCATGAATTATCTTTATATGTTCACCTTTCAATATCCACCTGCAACACACCACACAAATATCTATATATACTTTCACCACCTTTCAATATACTATACAACAAATAAGAGGAAGTGAACTTTTTTTTGTTTCTTTTGGGTTAACATAAGTGAACAATCCCATATACTTTTTCCACCCTTAGCTATTTGTAAGCCAAAGAGCGAATGTACTGAGAAAGGAGGTCGCTGCATGAAGGTGTGTCCCGACAACAACTACCTGCCGGGTCTTTGTGAGGGGGAGGGCTGCCAGTGCTGCTTTGACAAGAGTGAGTATCGCCAGATCGAACAACCCAACCAATGGATGTCTGCCTCGCCAAACACAACAGACTTCACTTTCTTAACATCATACAGGATTGATTGAATGAATGTTCATCGTATTGCTTAAGTTCTCTCGTTCAAATGAGGCTTGAACACTTTAAGGACATAACACTTTTTACACGCAGTTATAATAATGCTGCTAATGGAATGCTAATAATGTTGCTTGTCCTTACCTCTTAATGATGTAATTCCGTGACCTATGCAGAATGTGACGAGAAATCCACCTGTGCAGCGGTGCATGCATTCTGTACCCTGGCCTGTGATGCTATTGGGGGACACAAGGTTCCTGCACTGTGCCAAACCGGTGCTTGTGATTGTTGTCTAACTTCTCGTGAGTATCTCTTGACAGCATCAGTGAGCGGGTGATTAATGAATGATTGAACTACACCCAATACAGGCTATCTACCTCTCTTAGGCACTATCTTAGTTGCTGTTCTTTGTATTCTTTCCAATTTCTTAAAAGGCGTTTTCAGTAATGCCACGGCAGAGGCAAACGACAGCAAACCCAACCAAACAATATTTAAACACTTTCAAACAACGCGGATAAGCGTTTGCTTTCGTTTGGCAAATGCCTTTCAGCCATTCAGCGCGCACCATCCATAATAACTGACGCAATTAAGGAAACATGAGTTCATGACCATCATAGTTGGAAACGTTTAGTCTTTCGTTTAGGTTTTTAGGTTTTGATGTATAAGAGTACAATTTGCTGCTATATATGTGCACTTACGTACATGTGTGTATACAAACGTGTATACGTGTGTGTACGCCTGTGCATGAACCTATCCTTGTGCCTGCCAACGTGTCCTATGCCACTTGCTCCCCGCCAGCCGTGTGTCCGGTCACCAGCTCATGCACGGACAAGGGCGGCTACTGCACCAAGGACTGTGACCCATGGTACTAAGTGGACGAATTGTGTCATGCAGCGGACTGCAAGTGCTGCTTTGCTCCCAGT